>CALNHX010006483.1:0-88360 GCA_940337035.1 Agriotes lineatus | reverse complement strand
CCTTTATCAACTCGGATCAGGCTACGGTTCGTGGCGCACTAGTAAGATGACCATTATGGGGAAGATCTAGCAAAACAGAGTTATCGGAAGGATTTTGGTTCTAGAATAATCAACGAAAAGGCAGTTTTACTAACCCAATGCGGTAGGAAGGTACTCAAACTACTTACAAGCTCGAATTTAGACGTACATGATATGGAGATGCTCTCAAAAATACAAATAGTTGTCCCGGACTGCGCTTTTACGGAAGGTTTTTTAGCTCCAAATTATAACACATGAGTGGAAGTGTTGCTTCTATAATTACACGTGGTCATAGAAATTACATTGACACGTGGTTATAAGTGTTATTATAATATTACTTACTTCTATCTACAAATGGGACACAATCAAAAACATATATTTTAGTTTTTAGTAATTTAATACCTATTTTTCAACAATGTCAGACAAAGTAAGCCAAAAGGAAACTATTGCTCTCAAAACCCGAAGAAAAAGTTAGAAAAGTTGAAAGAATCAGAAACGCTCAGAACTTTATTTTTCAGATTTAAAGCAGAGTTATGGGAGAAACGATTCATTTAAGTAACGATAATGCTTCTCAAATAGAAAAATCTGAAACATCGTTCAATGAAAATATAGTTAATCCTGACATGGAACCTAGAAAGATTTCTGAACCTGAAGTCACCGATAGTGAATTTAAGGCTAAGAAAACACCAAGCAGAAAGGTGGCCATTTTGATTTTGATCCAGGAAAATGGCCAGCGATTCCTACTGAGCAAGTTAAGCAAATGATCACTAATAATAGTTCTAAAGTTCCACCTACAGATAAACCTGATAACTTTTCATTTTCTACCGATTGTAATGGTATACGGTTTTCTAAAAATAATTTTCAATTAATTTTATCTAAAGGCGGAAGGATTCAAAGAATATGGTTTGTGTATTCTATAAACCAGGATACTTTTTTTGTTTTGTTTTAAATTGTTTTTTACATTAAATATTGAGTTTGTACCAAAGTATAATGACTGGAAAAACGTTAGGTATGCGGTTAATAAATATGAAAAAAATGTTAATAATAATATCCCTAGTGCATGCCAAATTGTCGATAATTTTGAGTGCACGAGGAAGAATTAGAATCAATTTGGTATGCAAGAGTGATATTTTGGAGACTACTTCCTTAAAAATAGTTAACATGGTCTTCTTTCGCCGCTAATTTGACTAATTTGGCAGTGGTTTCGCTGGATAGTAGTCAGGCAGAGTGGAAATCTCGTTAATCCATTCATGCGCGTCACTAATTAGATGACCAGCCAATTGAACTAGACGCAATTATCAATAATTTGCACTAGTGCAAAATTATCGCATAATTGGAATCTCATTAGATAAATCTCAGAAATTTAAAAGATTTGATTGGCTTAAAGTGTGTGAGGGAACTAGTCAAATTAATTTGTTTATTGATTTATGGGAACACAATACGAGAAAACAGTTTAATTTAACTATTGATATAGAATATCAAAAGCATTTAAAGATACAGCACTGAAAAGATGTTTTTGAAAGGTTATCTCAAATTGTTTTGATACTAGCTGAATTAAATTAACCTTTACGCGGAAGATTTAATTTGGCGTTTATAAAAGATAATTGAGTGTTATTGAAGTTTGTAGAATGCTTCCGTAGAATAAAAAATCTGGTGTGATACACTCACAGAACTTCCTTTTACAGTGATCTTATAATTAGTCAAAAATTTCATTTTTAATTTTTAAGCATTTGTCAAAAATTTTCAAAAATTACAAGTTCTATAAAAACGGTACAAAATAGAGCGTTAGTTGAAGAGGCAAATTTTCTCTAAAATTTTAAGCTGAATTCAAAAATGTAATAATATACCGGGTGTTCTATTTAAATTAGGAGTTAATAAAAAAAAATTGAAAAGAAAACAAGAGAAGCCCACTTTAGAAGTATTCAACTGGAAAATCACCTAGCTCACATCAATACACATTGAAAATGTAAAGTTTAAAAAAATCGTTAGAGCCGTTTTTGAAAAAATTGAAAAAACTGAAAAATCACAAGAGTAAACACCTACTTCCGGTTATGCGATTTTCTTCAAAAGTTGCACGGTAGACGACCGACATGTTTTTTATTGATGGCTTTCATTGATAAAAACGTAAAATCGTGCTTTCTAAAATTTAATTTAGTATTTTGCAATTTTAAAATTGTTTTTCTTAATTTTTGGCATGTGACCTATACGCAAATATTAGCTTAGCGTAAGTAAAAAAAAGCGTTCTGCCCAATTCCGTAATATAAAATCTGGTGTGATATACGCACATAACTTCCTTTTACAGTGATCTTATAATTAGCCAAAAATTTGATTTTAAATTTTTAAGCATTTGTCAAAAGTTTTCAAAAATTAGAAATTTTACAAAAACGGTACAAAATAGAGTGTTAATTCAAGAGACAAATTGTCTCTAGAATTTCAAGCTGCATTCAAAAATGTAATAATATACCGGGTGTTCTATTTAAAATAGGAGTCAATAAAAAAATTAAAAATAAACAAAAGAAACCCATTTTAGAAGTATTCAAGTGGAAAATCACCTATCTCACATCAATACACATTGAAAATGTAAAGTTTAAAAAAATCGTTAGAGCCGTTTTTGAAAAAAATCGAAAAAACTGAAAAATCACAAGAGTAAACACTTACTTCCGGTTATGCGATTTTCTTCAAAATCTTGCTGTCGCATCTACATAGTACACAAAACTTATATATGAAGTTTCAACGCCATACCTCTTTCCGTTTTTGAGATATTCTGTTCAAAGGCAGACACACAGACAGACCAATGAAAAAAAAACATGTTTTTGGGATCAGGGGACTCTAAAACATAAGAGGAAGTAAAAAAGGGAGTTGGCATTTAAAAAAACCTGTATGTATAGACTTTATTTGAAAAATTGCACAAATAAATATAAAAATCGACGGGTTCCAGCGTTTTTTCCGAAAAATATTCCTAGAATTTAAAAAAAAAACGTTTTAGCTTGATTAGCTTTTCAGCCGCCAATAGATTTTTGGTTGATATATTTTTTGTTTGTATGCAAATATTTCTATTTGTTTAAAGGTTAACCGCTGCATGCTTTAATACACAATAACACTCAAATATACCAACTACAATTATCTTGCTCTTCATTATAAATGGAAGCGAGCAATTATTATCTTAACACATTGCGATAGTCAATAGTGTCCAAAGACCCGACCAAACTACTACGGAGAAAGGAATGGATTATTAACAATAAACTGATTAAAATCAAATATGGGCGCCACCAACTTGCTTATTCGACTACTCTCAAAGCTAAGCTGGACGATTTCCCGGTGATAAGGTATTCACAACTTATATTGAAGGAAAAATTACCTTTATCAAAAGTATGTTCTTTGATAAGCTATGACCAGTTATATCAACAACAAGACATAAATGTGGAGCAAGTAAAGTGAATTTTTATTTTTACTATATTCAAGTAAATAATACAAAGGTGGGCAGCTTCTCGTATCAATATATATACAGGGTGCTCGAAGATGTTTTAATTTATCTAGTACGGTGATGCACTACCCTAAATTTAATATATTTTTTAATAACTAATTGTCTTTTCTAATAACAGAGTTATGAAACAAATTCGTTTTTAGAAAAAAATGATCCCGTAATATAACTTCCATCAAGTCATTGGTGGTCCTGAAAAGACCATTTCTTAAATTTGTTACCAAGGCAGATGCTCAAAATTTCCTTCTCTTGTTTGAACGCACAATTAAACCTTCCTGGCACATGATCGCCATTTCCAATGTGCAACTTGCACAAAATACAAAACTTGTGAATTGAACTTTCCGAAAACTGATAAAAAATTAAAGCATAATCGACAATTGACAGCTGACACAGCCAGACCGTAATATGTAAAAAGCGTTATAAAATGCCCACACCACGTAAAAGTGAATTGGTTCATCAAGAAAAAAATTTCAATTTGGAGTAATAGATCACCCCACCGAAGAAATTAAAAACATCTTGTAAAACCCTATGTATAAGGTAATTCATAAGTTTGGCCATCAAATTAAATGGGTATATACTGACCTCAATAGAATTAGATTCCAATTAATCGCTTAAGGAAAATAAATTTCAATGGTCTGGTGCAGACTCTTGTGCACCAGTGGCTAAATCAGTAAGAGCACTATAACCTAAGGCAACACATTTTATTAAATTACCGAAAAATGTGTGTTTTGCTCTTGAATTTTATCTAAATTCGCTCTTATCGCAAAAGCATATGCAACGTAAGTTCATAAAACTAACTGGAACTTTATTTCAATGACCATTAATCAGTTTAAGCAATTAAATGTTTAATTTTTGTGGGATTATTATTAATTCTTGACGTATACTTTATTATGCAAAGTTGTTCTCTCTGATGTTTTGGCAAGTTCGGGCACTTCATTCCATGCAGAAACATGGCATGAGACAAGGCGAGTCAGGGTCGCCGAAATATCTCTTTCCGAAACCCAGTCACCTGGCACACACTTATCGGCGTACTGGCTGATGTGGTTAGCATCACGCCTTCCACGACTTCCTTACTTTCTCTACTTACACAACTTTGGTTTCGGTACCCACTTTTAAAGCGACTGGGTGGACCTCCCGGCAGTTGGCAGACGTAGGGATTGAACCCCGTACCGTGGCACAGCAGCCTGACGCCCTGGCCGCTCGGCGACGCTGGCGACCTGATGTGCTGAAACTACCCTAAAATTTAATGACCATAGTTATGAAACACGCTGAATATATAATACGAGTACTGAATCTACAATATTTAAATGTAAATAACTGGGATCGAATCCGATAGTAAACACGCGACGTGATCATGCAACGCCTGCAACGTCATGTTAATTATGAATACATGCTTAACCCAACGATGCACAGAATTCAAGTAACGTAGGAACTACATATATTTCAAAGATACCTCAACAAGTTTCACATAAACAAGAAATGTTGACATGGTCAATTTTCGAATTACGATAATGCACAGGATAGGTTGTAGGTTATTTGTCGACTCCGGGGTTAAAGTATGAATTTCCAACTCTAATCCAGAAACCAGAGTACTTCATCAATACACAAATCTGGAAATCCCACAAATCGAACGCACACTCAAAATGAAAGAAGAATCCATAAACAAAAAATCCGAAAAATCCAAACCATAAAGAAATGTTTTGTAATAGCGAAACGCAATCCCTTTGGATCACCTACTTTAGTTGCACATCGGCTTATCGTTCTCTCCCCAGCATTACTTATCCTACTTAGGAGGTGTAGATTCTAAATGTTGGATTAAAATTGCATAAGTACCAATAGCCTCCAACTGTTTAACGACCATCCTCACCTAAAAACCTGCTACCTCCGTTACATCCACCTGTTGGTGTGTGTTCCATATTCTATTCTAATAACTGACACCAAGGAAAGGAAAGCTATCGAGGACGCAGCAATCCTTAGATCCAAATCTCCTTACACGGGTCCGACATTAAGTCGTTTAAAGGTATTGATGGATTGTTATTATTTTAAGCCTAAGCTGGAAGTCGTTTACTTGGCAACCATAAAAAATAGGCTAATAAGCGATTTCACCTCTACAATCAGACGATATAAGCCTAGAGTCCCTATCTACATAAGGAACTGCCTGGAATGCGCTAGATCTTACGACAACCAAGTGTCTAGCTTCAGGAAACAATCGGCACAGGTCATAATCTAAGAGAAAACGTTTGAAAAGCCATTTGATGCGATACATCACCCGTATATCCGACTAAATATGCGAAAGCGTATATTAACAGGAGCGCATTGTTAAGAGTAGTTACGCCCGCGGTACTAGAGCCATAGCCTCTACAGATCACCTCAAACGCCATCTACTTAACCTTCAAGATATCAAAAGATGCCAAATTTACGTACTTAATCGATATATACATTTCCCAAGGAGAGATTTCGTAAGAGTTCAGGCTCATCGTATGACCGTTATGACCGATCCCATCTTTAATGCTCTCAAAGGCGTAAAAAACTTCCAAAATCTTGAAACTCACATAGCAAAGAAGCAATTTAAACTAAGGTGAGACCGAACACGGTGGGCTAACGCTATTCAATAAAGCACAAATACATGCTCATATGCTGATTACCATTTTTTGTACAAATATGGGACGTAGCGTTGTATCTTTGCCTGTGGTGCCAAAAAGGCTAGGGCCGACCCTGATTATCCTCTCTTTTATTCTTTCTTAACCTTAACCATGGTCCAGTCTTGAATTGAATTTTGAATTCGCAATGTTTATTCAGCTAGGTTTATACAATAGCTTTTTCTTCTTCTTGCGGTGCCTATCCGTTTCGGATGTTGTCGATCATCATTGCAATGCACACCTTATCAGCTACAGCTCGGAAAAGTCCCACCGTTGTTGTGTTGTACCATACACGTAAATTTTTCAGCCACGATATCCTTCTTCTTCCCGTGGCTCACCTGCCTTCCACCTTCCCTTGCAAAATTAGTTGTAATAACTCGTATCATTAGCTAATTATAATCAACCTAACCTACTATCGTTTAGGAAACCCACCCTTGATGTGGAGTATTGTTATTTATTGGAGCCAATTGATTTTGAAACTGCTCTTGCTGTGATTCTAATTGTTGTGTTTGTATTGGTTGAGGTTAGAGCTGGGCAGTAGTTAATTACTTTGTAATTAAATTACTAATAAAATTTCTTTCTGTTGATTTGCCTTGGAATTGAATTACTTTTCAAAATGCGGTAATTGTAATTGGTATTTGCTATTTTGGTTAAAAAGTACTTGACAATTACGTTTTGAACATAATTAATTACTATACATTCAATTACTTTTGAATAAGTAAATCACTCTAAAACATTTAAATTACTGTGAAGGTATTTGAATTACTTGTGGTAATTGAAATTACTCTCGGTAATTGAATTACTTTTTGGTAATTCAATTACTACATTACTGACCTCGATAAAGCATTACAAATCCACAACGCAAAAATGAAAGAAGACCATATTAAGTTCCATGATAAGCAAATGCCAATAGGGCATTTCTGGAGCAATAGAGTATAGTTTATGATTTTCTATGACTAGTCGGATAACAGCTAGTTTTGTTCACGAGTAAAGAGATACTTGGTGCAGGAGTGTATGTTTGTAGATGAGATGTGTATGTGTTGTGTCTTGTGTAGTGTAGGCTGTGTAAGATGTAGCATTGTAAGTTGCTAGTAATTATTGTGTAAGAAGCGAAAAATATGTTAGCGGTAAGTGCAGAGTTATTTTTCCATAACAAATGAAAATAAATAGCTTCATTTTACATTATTCGTTTATAATAATTATTTATTAATTTCAATTTGTTTCTTAAAACTCTGTACTAGTACATGGCTCTGTAGATTCTACTATATAGAACTGTACGACAAGAAATCCTATTGAAAGTAATTGAAAAAGTAATTTATGTTGTGCAATTACACTTACCAAGTAATTGATAATTTAATTACTATTTTATTTGAGTAATTGAAAATCTGTTAATTCAATTACTTTATTGAGCTGTAATTGGTAATTGGTAATTAATTACTTTTTTAAAGTAATTTGCCAGCTCTGGTTGAGGTTGTGGGTCAATAGTCATATTGATCTGTATTGGGTAACTATGAAATGGCAACCGAGATGGCTGCGTAAGATTGTTACGTGTCAATTTCGAGAGTCCGCTATAGTGACTCATTGGCGGACTGTTTAGAAAGTTTCGTTTCTTTTTGGACAGGTCTCGTATGTATGTATCATGTAAACCAGTTATAAGAATTGTGGTGCAGTTTATTAGGTTCTTATTTTATAAAACACATGAGTCTTGCCTTTAGATTTTACGGTTTGCTGCTGCTACGAGGGTTTCAGGTTTAATGTTTAAAACGATGGCGTGGCTTGAATGCTGAATCATTTCATATAAATTTGTCAATCACAAGCTTGTATTCCTTCACATACTGTTTATCTTTAATATATGCAGCAGTCATCGCTTAATTATGAAATTTATGTATCCTGCAAGTCGTACAAATTATACAATGCATATGTGGAAATATAAAATACCCAATATATGTATAATCTATTTTGCGCTGGCCATAGATGTAGCAGCTGTACAACAAAGTTGCACGAGATCCTACAGAACCTACAGGCAATTCATATCTAGGATTGCTGTTCGAAGTCGCAACTGCATAAATATTGCCCACAACTTCAAATATGAATCAACGAAGCTGCTTTAAAACACCCCAACAAAGTCGAATAAATCAGGCGAACAAACACATGCGCCCCTCGTTGCATCCGGATTGTTTGATATCAATATTTTACGAGAGGAGAAATGACGCTTGTCCAGGTAGGAAAATGAACGGCGCGTATAATTTCCAATTTCATTCAAAATTCGACCACCCAGCCTGAATATATCTTAAACTTGTGCATTATGTGGATCTGGGCCTCCACAATAGCAAATGACAACAAAGCGACGTAATTCCTAAAATGCATCGCGACATGTAAGCAGGGCCTCTACGCGAACAGATGGCTATGAAATATGCGGGCCCCGCCTACTTTGTGACAATGTTTAGTTGGTTCTAGTTGGGGTAGTAAAAAGTCGCCCGTAAAAAACTAGTTGGTCGCGGTCGGGCGATTGAATTTTTTTAATGATCTATGTCGCGCGTACAGCAGTAAATCTTTTCTTTTATAACGTGCGTGTGACATGCGTTGTGTCTAATTGGTGTTATTGTATCAGCTACCCGTTATTTAATCCATACAGTTGATTTTAGCTAATTTATTGGTTTAGGGGCTATTCAAGCTTGCAAGGTGGGCTCCTCTTTTATGAAGAGGCTTTGCTGTTGTGATTAATTGATGCACTAACTGACCGTTTAGATAGATATGGTGTATGACGTCACTCAATACTACTATACTCTAACGGCTCTAAGATATTAATCTAAGCCTGTAGTAGCAGTATGGATTACTAGATATACTGTATGTACAATATGTTTGCCATCAAGTAGTTCACATAAATCTGACAGTGTCAGTTTGTAGTTTTAGCTTTGCGGAAAGTTTGAGGTAGGGTTATGTGATTTCTTAAGGGCGGCGTTTACTTAAAGCTAACTTCTAATTCTTGTATATTGAGTTGCCTAACGACCAAATATAATTTTGTTGGCTGTTCTAGACGTACAGGTAGGTACCACGCAGCGTCAGCGGATTATATTTAAATGGATTACTACCGATTACTCTTGTAAATAGCCGTATGTATACCTGCAGGCCGCTGATGTTCAAATATTTCTGACTTATTTATTTGTTGTGGTTTCCGAAGTTTTGAAAATGTACTTACCTAAACGTTCTGAATTATTTTCTTTTATCAATATTATATTAGGGTTAGGGTAAAAAGTAACAAAACCAAATCTTAACATAGGATTAAACCAATGATAAATGTCTACTTGCTAGTATCGCTAGCAATATTGATTTAGTATAAGGTGAAGTGGGGTAATTGTGATACAGTTTTTCATTAGTTTAAATGTACAGCGCTGCTAACCCAAAAGTTAAAGAATTAGATTTTGAAAAAAAATTGATATACATGGTTATTACCCCATGCTATGTTTTAAATTGAATTATCAGTTTATTTTTTTTTGTTAGATAATTTTTTAGAAAATGGTCTATATCACATTTGCCTCACACGATGGGGCAAATGTGATAATGAACTATATTTTATAATGCAAAGCCTTATGCATTATTTTTGGGGCAAATGTATAAAATATAAAAAAATCTGTGCATGTTTTTCATTCTTCAAAATATCTCAAGCATTATAAAAGTTATAAACTTTTTAAACCTAATGGAAAAATTAGCAACTTTTCCACAGAACGACATGGTAATAGAAATTGTTAAAAAACACGTTGTGTATCTATGGTTCAGCACTATAGAACCCGAAACTAGATAAATCTCGTTCCTAGATAGCTTTAGTATTATTGGTGTTAGCTTGGTATGTCTCAATCTTGGAGAGGTCCGATCCAAGGATTTTTATATGTCGAGGACCTGGCGCCCTCTCCCTTAGTTTCTTTTGCAACTTTGCTTGAACGCCGACCCTCACGACGAGTTAGCCAAACTAGGCCGATATTTATCAGCTGGCAAAATACCTAATACAACTTTTCACCAACAGGTAAGGGCCTTCGCCATACTTCGTTACAGTATGGACGTTATAATCGAGATCCAAAACTCATAAGTTTTCAACATTATTAATGACTATTTAACGTGTTTTTACGTTTACTAACCAAGCCAACGTCTTTTGGATGCCATGTTATTGGACAATGTTCACCTATATGTTAACGTTGTAACGTTGTTGCCTTTTCAACAGAAAACCTACGTGCTTTATACGTTATAACGACGTTTTAATGAAGTCAGTGTTTAGTTAACTGCCAACGTTATAAATACGTCACGTTTAAACCACAACTTCAACTTGCTTTTTACGTTGCAAGGATGTTTTAATCTATACAAAGTTGATATTTTATTTAGGTCAAGTATTATCGAGAGGAGGACGATACCTTTTTCTTCTGAATAATCGTTATTGCGTCGGGCCCATTTAAATAAAACAGTGACTTCATTTGATAAACGAAACCTCAAAGCAGATCGGGTAACTGCTTCAACACTATGCAGTTGCACCCAAAGTTGATAGCCGTTGTATAAATGGGAATAAAATTACGCTTAGTGGAACATAGGGCGTACTACCTACCATGTAATCTTCAAACGGAATTCTGGTAGCCTTATGCCAAACTGCAATAATAAGCACACAGATTTCTGACTCCCAGATTTTTTTTTTATTTTAACAGCAACACAAATAGCGTCATCAACAAAGGGAGAGAACAGTACACTGTAATATTCCATTCTGGTGTAGAAGTGTAACGCGTTTCCATTGGCCGGCACTATTATGTGAGCAGTGACGTTACGCGTGACAGGCGCCTTGAGTACACGCGCTGAGAAGGGTTTTTGTGAAAATCATGCCAACGTTTACCCCAAGGTCTAGAATACACTTAAAGCTAACGACAAAAACGTAATGAACAAAGTCATTTTTACGTTGTATTCTAGTCATATCAATGTTAAAAGTCGACTACTAATCTAAAAGAGGTTTTATGTCGACGTTATTTTAATATAATCTCAAAATTGTTAAGCTTTCGTGGTTTTATAAACAGTATATGGTTTACGTTAACTGCTGGCCTAAAGAGCACTTAAAATCAACGACACCAAAACTTAATACAAGCGTTATTAACACGTTAATAACGTTATATAAACGTTATGCGTTGATTGCTGATCTAACTAGCGTTTTATATTAAAGTTATTTTATTATAATATGGATGACGTAAAATTTTCGTGATTTTATAAACGTAAAATTTACGTTTTACATTAACTGCTGGTGTACCAAGCTCTGAATATCAACGACATATCGGCGTCATCTAAACACGCTCAATAAACGCCATAGTCAACACGTTTAATAAACGAAATAATTACGTAAACATTAAAAATAATTACTAAAAATCAACGTGTAATTCAGGTTGAGAATATGACGTTAACTGTGTGACTAAAATTCAACGTTTAATTTTCAACGAATAACTTCTTTTCAACTATGTAAACGTCTTTTCAACGTAATTTTAAACGTATGTGTGCCTGCTGGAAACTGATGGAGGAGAACGGAATATGTATGATTGCTACAAGTAGGTATTTATAGATACATAGGGGAGATCGATTCGAATGGCAATTCTTACGTAAGGTAGGAGGCCCGCTTGTACAGTGGAAAGATAACCGACTGAAATCGAATGTTGGGTATAGTGCGCCAAGAACGATAATATAATTGTATTAAACTGAGCTTCTAAATAAGAAATCTATTTATTTTCTTCACACATCAATTTAATAGCCATAATAAATAGCGACCCCAAAATAAATCAATTCGACAATTTTAAAAACCTAGAATAACATGCATATCTAACATTATTTAGTAAAATTGAACTTCTTCTTCTTCTTGTTCGTCTTTTATTTAGGCATGTGCCTGTTTTTCATCACGTTTTATTGTGTTCATGGTATATTCACAGAAGACGACAGCCAGCTCGCCGCACATCTCTTTGGAGGACGTCCTGGTTGGCGTTTTGCAGTCGGTTTGAGATCTCTTGCCACTCTTATAATTATGTCCTGGTTCGCTCTTTCGACATGGTCATTCCATCCTTTTCTGCGTTTTCTAACAAATTTAACAATGCCTGTCACACCACACTGTTCCCGGATATCTTCATTCCGTACCCTATCCATTCTTGTTTTTCCCGCTATCGTTTTAGTGTAGTCATCTCTGCAGTTCTCATTAGCTGTTTAGTTTTGCTGGTCTCCGCTCGACATTCTGCTCCGTAAGTTAGTAACGGTCTCACCATGGCTTTATAAATTTTGACTTTGGCATCGTTGCTCAGATAGCGATTTTTCCACGTTACATCTCGAAGGTAACCCGATATTCTTGCTCAGTGTATTGTTTGAGATTTCACTTCTTTATATAAATTTCGGTCGCTAGAGATATTCACTCCCAGATATTTAAAAGACATGACCTGCTGTATTACCTTCCTGTTGATCTCCAATTTACACCGCACGGGATCTTTTGCAACAGTTAATGTTTTGGTTTTATCAATGGACACTATCATATTATATTTCTTGGCGGTTGTCACAAACTGATGCAATAATAGTTGTAAGTCGTCCTCAGTTTCCGCAATGAGCACGGCATCATCCGCATAGCATACGATGTTAATTTTCTTGTTGCCGAGTTGATAGCCCGATTTACACCTGCAACGTTGTATTATCTTGTCCATAACCAAGGAGAACAGTACAGGGCTCAGTGAGTCCCCTTATATAATTCCAGTAGTCATTTTGACAGTATCCGTAAGGTCACCCTGTACTTTCACTTTGGTTTCTGTATTAGTGTTTAGGTCCCTTATTATTTGCCTTAAATCTCCAGGTACTTCTTTTTCTTCTAGTATTTGCAACACGTCGTCCAGCCTGATGCGGTCAAATGCCTTTGTGAGATCCACGAAGCACAAAAACGCCGGCTTAGAGAACTCTATGGCTTTTTCGATTACCTATCGAACCACAAAGATGGCATCTGTTGTAGAGCGGTTTGGACGAAAGCCTTGTTGTTCCTCACTGATTGCTAAATAGGGTTGTAGTTGATTTAATACTATTTTTGTGAATAGTTTTTGAGTTGCATGCAATAGCGTAATGCCCCTGTAATTTTCAGGTTCTGCCTTGTCCCCCTTTTTGAAAGGGTTACTACTGTTAAACTCATTTTCCATTCTGTAGGAACTATTTGATGTGTTAGTATTTGGTTGAATAGTTTTCCCAGTTCCTGTACAATGCTGCTGTCTTCTCCATATTTCAGCAACTCATTTTTAATTTCGTCTATACCTGGTGCTTTTCTGTTTTTAAGTGTAGAAACTGCTGTAATCACCTCTTCTTCCGTAATTTGTGTGATATTTTCTTCATCCATTGTTATTTGTTGTTGTATTTGGGTATTGTTATCTTCCCTTTTGTTTTTGCTGTATAGGTTGTCGAAATAACTTTTCTATTGATGTTTACTGATTTTGTTTGTTTGCATACTTTCATAAATTTCAGCTTTTCTATTTCTAAGCATTTTCCATGTTTTCTTTTGCGCACCGTATATATCCCGCTCCATGTCCTTGGTAAAGGCCTCCCAATATGACTCTTTTATTTGTCGAATTTTTATGTTTGCAGCATTTCGTTCTCGTATGTATCTCTCTTTATCTTCTAGTTTACCTGTGGCTTTATGTTTTAAGTATGCACGTTCTTTATCTTCAGCGATATGCTTCATTTCTGTCATGTACCACGGTGTTTTATATTTCTTGTTTGATGTTATATTTACTCTTCTTACCCCTAGGGCTTCTCTTGGCGCCGCGCAGATATAATATTATTTTTTAGTTTCTGCCTTGATTCATTTGGCACATCATTACCCAATATTGGGTTTTCGCAAATTTTTTGGGCTAATCGATTACGATGTAGGTTCCTTGTACTCTCGTTATCCATTGATTCGATGTTTAATTTGTTTATGTACTTCGTTCTGGATGCCTTTTGAATATTATGTTTAGTTATTATTTTAGACAACAGCAGGCTATAATCACTCCCTACGTTGGCTGAGTTAACAGTTCGTACATCCACTATTTGATTAGGTATAAACTGCCGATTGATTAGTACAGAATCGATTACCGACCGTTGTCCTCGAGTATTACACAATGTATATTTGTATTTCCATTCATGATCAAACAATGTGTTATTTATTCTCAAGCTGTTTTGGGTATAGAAGTTGGTTAATAAATCTCCATTATCGTTTTGTTCTTCTTCATTGAACCGTTCTTTAATACCCGGTATTGGGTCGTTACCTACCTATTCGAGCATTTAGATCACCCATAATTATGATTTGTTGTGTCTGAGGGATCTTATCAATTTGATCTTGTAAATTTTCATAAAATTCTTCTCGTTCCGCTCTACCTTTGGTAACGTCGAGGGCATATACACTGAGTATATGGATATGCTTATTGTCAATGTTTAAGTCAGTTCTAAGTATTTGTTCATTTTCATAATAAATCTCGTCAATATGTGGTTCAAATCTTTTGTGCAATAGTATACCTACCCCACTCGCTCTTTCACTCTTCGATTTGCCACTGTATATATAAATATATAGTCTCCTATTTGACATGTGCCTTTGCCTTTCTTTTTAGTTTCGGAGATACAGCATATGTCTATTATTTTTTCTGATATTTCCATTAATACTTGATCTTGTTGGTACCAAGACATGATGTTCCATGATCGTAATCTTAGAGTGGTAGCATTTTTAAATCTCTTTTTAAAATTTTCTCGCCGTGTCTTCAACATTTTATCCGTCCTAGTTCCGAGGCTTCCTTTTATAACGTTTCGCCCAGCGGGAACGCGTTTTTTCTGAATTAAAATTAATTCGCGCGTTATCCCCTAGAGATTTCTACATTAAGTTACGAGTTTGAATTTTTGGCCCTCGCGGCCAAGTACGTCATCGAGAGATCCCCGCTCCACGTATGCGCTGCTCCCCCACTTAGAATGTCCGAAGTGGTTGCTAGATGCACGAAGCACGAAGAGGGGCCCATAAAAGCTGCTTCACGACCGTTTCACGGGGCATTTATTAGCATTCATTCGCATTCATTCGCATTCATTCCCGAGATTTCTCCCAGATAACTCTCTGAGAGGTCCCCGTCCCCGTTTCCTGCACCCTGATCCTGTCCAGACCGATTAGAAAAATGTTCCCTTTACACTTTGAAATCCTGCGCCCTGAGTGTTTCCTGTAGCTAAGTTGAACCGACGACTCCAATACAGGAGGCCGTGTTTCTAGCTAAACCCGAACAATTCCTCCCTCTAAAAAAAGCCAGCTCCTGGAAGCCACGATCTCTATTGAGAACCGATTCGTTGGCATACCCGGTCCATATTATAACCTGGATTCAGCCTAAATTTATAGCCCCAAACTCCGTTGACAGATAGTTGTAACAAATTTTCTGGAAGACGTGTTCGAGGCGAGGGCTTGTTATCCAGGCCGTTTCATACGTCTATTTTGTAATAGTTAAATCAGCCAAGTAGCGTAAATATATCCGAGCTGGTCAGATCAGATTACTTATTATTTTGGCCCGGCACGTCGACAATTTTAGTTGCCGAATAAGTTCGCTTTTAATCTTTGTTGGCTACGGAGATCTACTCACCGTTCAACCAAGTTCTCACAGCATCCCCGGAGGACCCGCACCGTGGCGACGTTTTCCCGACGTCCGCTGTCAATTCGAACCTGAGCCCCAAGTGGAATTCCCTCGTCGACTTCTCGTTCTATAACATCCTGGTCGAACACAACACAAACTACACCGGGGATACTTCCCGCACGACCCGGTGTTGTAAGTCATAAATCCTGACATAGCCGAATTAACCTATATTTACAGTTAAACGTGCCATTGACATTGAGCCCGAGATTAAAGCTTGAAAGTTGGCACCGCCGAGAACAATTTCGACGGACCGATTTCCTGACCAGTGGCGTCTCGTCGATTTTTCCAAGACTCGAACTGTCGGGCCATCAACGCACGGATGCAAGACGGGTTGCCGGGACGCTAGGTGTTCGCAACAGGACGTCTGGTATAATTGCTCAATTTATTGTAAAATACATTTTTTTTTCAAACGGCAGTCAAATATGGCATTATACTGCTGGATTGATGATGCTAAACTGTCACTTTATGGCCAAGCGGCAGATAATATTATCTGCCGCTGACGAGCGGCAGATAAAGTTATTATCTGCCGTTGACGACTTTATCTGCCGTTCGTCAGCGGCAGATAAAGTTATTATCTGCCGCTGACAACTTTATCTGCCGCTCGTCAGCGGCAGATAATATTATCTGCCGCTCAAGTAATTTTCTTCGAATTTTGTTCGCAAAGTTGTAAATAATTTGTTATAGAAACCTGTGAAGAAAAAATACTATATGTTATTCGGAGCAAAAGTATCTTTATGTGGCTCGGCTGTACTTATCTGCCTCGCAAGCTCGGCAGATAACCTAATAACATAATACACTGTTATTTTGTTCTAATGAATAATGCCGATGTTTGTAAATACATTACAATATAATTAAACTGTCTACAATTATCCTGGTGTTTGTTTGCTGGTCTTATAGTGTATATCATCTGACTGAACCAAAATTAACTCCGACTAAGAGCTACCCGATGGTGATTAATTAATTCATTAACCCTTATTAGCAGAAGGGCAGTTGTAGTTCCATATGTGATTGTAGTAATTTTATTTGGTTCCATTGCTTTGTTTTAAGTCGTCAATCCATAAATCATTCCCAGTTTCTTAGCGAGGTCTTCTTCAAGCGTGGTTCTATGAGCGCTCAAATCACATTTCTCGAGTGGTCGCTAGCCTGTCTCGAGATAAGAATATAGAGTTAATGAAAATAGTGATCAGTAGCCCTCGATAACTCTAATAGCTTAGGGATCGGAAGAGAACAAGAGTCGGTCAAGAGAGACCAAATAGTAAAGACAAAAGAGAAGGGGTCTCTCCAAAGACGAATTGAAGGACGAGAGTAAACCCAGCTGAGGTACCTCGGGATTGCCAGTTCCCGTACTCACAAGATACTAGTCCTTGAGGGGAAAAATTGAACTAAACATTTTAATTCGACAAATATAAAAGTCTCCATAAATATATGATATTTTCAACAACTGCAAGATAAATAACTCAAATAACAAATCAATGCAACGTTGTCATAACGTGGTTAATAAATTGCACGATTATCGCGATACTTATGCATCAGTTATAGAAATTGTTATAAAAATTATTCAGTTATACCACCAAGTAAAAACATTGTGTGAATGGTATTTGAAAAATTCAATTTGAAATATGGTGTACCTATTATATCACATGGTCTAAGTAACGTTGCTGGGAATACTGTTGGTCCCAAATATCAAACTAAATTCCCAGTAACATTTAAAAAAGACTTCAATTAGTGTATGCCACAAACCTTTGCATTTAATGCAGAACACTTACTTTTAATTCAATCTACGTAGAAATCGGCGAGAGATTTAATAAAAGATTTTTATCTCTATTCACCACTTGATGATGAAAAAACTACAGTCTTTCTTAGAAAGAGAGACAAATATAGTTGTTTTTAAACAGATTCCTCATCCAATTCCAATCTCCCAATCACTTAATCTAATGATATTTTATGCAAAAAAGTAGAAGGAGAATTATTGTCCAAGTTTGTCGAATGACTTCCCATTATGCGAAACTTTGGTCTCATTCTCTTCGGGAAAGTAGTTTAAATTGGCAAACAAATCAAAGTATTTGTGCTTCCCTGATACGTAGCTAATACATTTAGAAAATAAACTTTTTTATATAAACGAAGTATATTGATATGTTTCATTTTAACTTTAAGAGTGGATTAATTTTTTTAACATGTCCACTAAGTAGAACAATTTATTTAAAATATACTTAAGTTGTTTCGCGCCGTCTTCGCTAAATATTGTTTCTATTATATCGAAGGCAGTTGATAAAATAAGTTGCTCCCCCCCCCCCCCCCCTCTAATATTTCTATGAACACATTTTATGCCGTTATGGTTATAACAGAAATTAATAATATTTCAAGCATATCAAGGATTATTTCATAAAATGTTCCAGAAATGTATTATAAAATAACATTGGCCTTATAATAATTTGTAAACAGTATTAAAAGTAGTGTTAGCCTTGATTTGACAAAGTGTAATCAGAGTAGGCTTGGAAACAATGTAAAACAATGTAAGATCGAAGACAAACAATTGGGGAAAGGAAGCCAAACTGTGAGGTGTCTTAATATGGCTTCCTCAATAAATAATGTTAATGTGTAAATAAGTAGCGTTTTTCCAATGCAGTTTGTTTTAAAATTCATTGTACATCCTTTGGGTAAACTGTAGTTGGTTGCAGTAATTCGTAGCACCTCTGCACACGTTTTAAAAAGTGTTTAAATTGTGCATTGAGTGTTGGCTAGTTTCGGGCAGTGTAATTGGAGTCTTGGGAGCTAGAGGTAGATAGCGACATTCGTGAAAAGCAGTTGGAGCCCTAGGTGTTAGGCAACGGCTAAATTGGAGGTGCTGTCGCTGCGGTTGAGCTACAGGAGTCGTTTTGCGGGCGTTCAGCGGCTTGCATAGGAAGGCCAACAAAAACAGAAGAGGGCCAACATCGTGGGACTTGCTGGGGATCATGTTAAGCCCTAATTTTCATTTAGAAAGCAACAGAAAGGTCAGAAAACTTTACCCTAGAAGATTGAATTTAGTGAATTTCTTGGTAACGTCGGTTTTTGTTCACTTCCAGCAGAAGCATTCCTACAGTACTTTTTTGGTTGTGACCTGTATTTACTTACTCCAATTGTTATCACCTAGGCAACGCTTTCATTATGTAGTCACAGATAATTCCCGTTTAATAACGAACTTGTTTTGCTGATTGTGAGGGTGTACTGCCATATTTGAATTAATTTCCGTTTAGTTAAATAATATCCTGCATTGTGGCGATCCCATTACTTAAATCCGTATTACTCAAAGCGTTTACAATTAAATTATTAGAAGTAATACCACGATTGCTGATTTGATAGCAAATGCATATCTTATAATTTGTACAAATCAAAAAATGCTTCCTAGGATGTAGACCCAATCCTTTTGAGATTATTAAGCTCATTTATTTAAAATAACAATCCACAAGGACAAACATATCAATACGTAGATATTTGCGCTTTGCTATTTTACAGGCAACTTTCTTCGATACTAATACAGTGTCTCTATTTACTGGCAGACGTTTGTTAGTATTTACTTTCATTCTTCATAGCATTTTAATTTAAATTAAACTATTTTTTGTAATGTTTGAAGTTTATGTTCATACTATTTTCAGCGAAAATTAAACCAATGACACACTGTTTAAATTCACTTTAGTATTTAGGGAATTCAGTAAATAACACAAGCAGTTAAGATTTTATATCGCTCATTGCTGCAAACTAGTTTAGTGTATAAACAACACTTTTTATGCCATGTTACCGGGCCCTGCAAAGTTCAGAATCGCACTATTACATTTACAACCAGTACATCTACTTTGATGTGAGAGCGAGGATACGGAAGCTTTGGCCTTCCGCCTTGCAGGCCAAGCTCCTTCATGGGGTGTTAGTGCCTCACCATTATTATTATTTTTACATCTACTTTAGTCTGTAAACAGCACTTTTTATGTGACTAGGTCGTTTTGAATAGGCAAATGCAGAGTCGCACCATTACGTTTACATATTGAACTTATTGTAATGTATGAATAAAAAAAATTGTTTTCTTAATGAATCAATACAGTCCTAGTCATAGCTGTGTTCACTTCTTTGTGTGTTAACGTAGGCTACAAATGCCTTAAAGGGAAACTTTGGCTTGCCTTGCCTGCTCACAAAGATCATGGTACCCCAATCGTGGATAAGGGTACAATTACCAAATTTACCAAACTTACTAGGCTGGCCTTCCAGTCAGCATAACCTATCTCACTATGGTACTAAAGTGATTTCAGACATTGGTCCTTCGAGCCGGATCAAAGTTTGAAATAGGGAGACACACACTATGGGTTTTTATCATGCACTTTAGCACTTTTAAAATAAAATTTAACTATTTTTTCATATTCTTGTAGTCTCGTACTTCGGGATTAATATTGAGTGCTATTAATGGAGAGAGCGAAAATGGTAATTATCATCCTTAGATTTACATTTTACCCAAATAAAAGTTACTGCGCTCGTGTACTAGATTTATACAATGTGCATTGCAGATAATTATCAATCACTATTAAGTGAGACAGCAAATTTTTGCAATTCCTCTTTACAGTAAAATTTTTATATGGAAAATTCCACTCAACATATTTGGAAATAGTACAGTGCAATTTTGAAAAACCAAGAACTTATTTCTTATTCAAGGTGAAATAAGAACTCATAGCTCATGTTGGCAAACCTAATCTATGCTAAAAAGGTCAGATATTCGCTTAGTTATAATGCCTATATTAGAAAATCTAATTAAATTACTCGAGAAACTTAGTGGTGTGGGTTGCATGTAGGCTTCATAAACTTATATTTAGGTTCACTACTTGATTCTAGGTTACTAAAACAACTTCTGCTTCCTTGGATCGATGCCGTTTTTATTAATATTAAATTGTACACGCAATCAATTTTAGACATTATATTATAATTTTTGGCTGCTGGTAAAGTAAATTTCTAAGCGGCGAGTGCTTTTTTGTTGAACATTCAAGAATGCATGTGCTTTTAAAGGACTGAACCTGTTAAAATTGAGAAAGGTTTAGCAACCCAGTTTATACATTCAATATCCTTGAATAACACCGACGATCTGAAACAACAAGGGAATTAGAGGAGATAACCCTATTTTATATTTTTGATATAGTATTGCACAAAGTGATATTAAATTAAATGAAAATAGTGGACGAGATAAGGCTACGTCGACATCCATACATGTAGGTTAGTTTACTGACTTTTACGCTTTTACGCATTTATTTTGCAAACCATACAAAATCGCACTGAAAAAGTTACAAGTAAAGGGTGTTTTTTTTAGATTGATAGAACTTTAAATTGAAATAAAACACAGAAAAATGTTTTTAATATCCATGAAATTGGCTTTATTTGAAAGATAATTTTATGGCATTTATGTTTGAATATGATTTCGGGCATGTGACCGTCGCGGCTGGCGTGTGCATGACGTAATCTGGAGGTCCAATTTTCACACACTCTTCGCAGTAAATCAGGATGTATTTCGGCAATAACGCTTCGAATGTTGGCTTCCAAATGCTCAATTGTTTCCGGTTTATCGACTTAGACATGCGACTTTACATATCCTCAAAGAAAATTATCTAACGGCGTCAAATCGCACGAAAGGGGTGGCCAGTTAACAGATCCATTTCGTGGATCCATTTTGTGTAAAAATTTATGTGAGATGATGTGTAATTGCGTGATTTTTATACAATTTTCATCGTGTGTTGAATGAAAATGTCATTTTTTGTATAATTTATGTGACATAATGCCGATTTTTGTAAAAATTTACGTGAGATGATGTATAATTGCGTGATTTTTGTTCAATTTTCATCATGTGTTGATAAAAATGTCGTTTTTTGTATAATTTCAAGTGACATGATGCCAGTTTTTTTTATAATTTATGTGACATGATGTTCATTTTTGTAAAAATTTATGTGAGATGATATGTAATGCGTGATTTTTATAAAATTTTTATTGTGTGTTGAATTAAAATGTAATTTTTTGTATAATTTATGTGACATGATGGCGATTTTTGTAAAAATTTACGTGAGATGATGTGTAATTGCGTGATTTTTGTTAAATTTTCATCGTGTGTTGAATAAAAATGTGGTTTTTTGTATAATTTCAGGTGACATGATGTCAGTTTTTGTATAATTTATGTAACATGATGTCGATTTTTGTAAAATTTTTTGTGAGATAATGTGTAATTGCGTGATTTTTGTTCAATTTTCATCGTGTGTTGAATAAAAATGTCGTTTTTTGTATAATTTCAGGTGACATGATGTCAGTTTTTGTATAATTTATGTAACATGATGTCGATTTTTGTAAAATTTTTTGTGAGATAATGTGTAATTGCGTGATTTTTGTTCAATTTTCATCGTGTGTTGAATAAAAATGTCGTTTTTTGTATAATTTCAAGTGACATGATGTCAGTTTTTGTATAATTTATGTAACATGATGTCGATTTTTGTAAAAATTTATGTGAGATGATGTGTAATGGAGTGATTTTTAGAAAATTTTCATCGTGTGTTGAATTAAAATGTAATTTTTTGTATAATTTATGTGACATGATGCCGATTTTTGTAAAAATTTATGTGAGATGATGTGTAATTGCGTGATTTTTGTTCAATTTTCATCGTGTGTTGAATAAAAATGTGGTTTTTTGTATAATTTCAAGTGACATGATGCCAGTTTTTTTTATAATTTATGTGACATGATGTTCATTTTTGTAAAAATTTATGTGAGATGATATGTAATGCGTGATTTTTATAAAATTTTTATTGTGTGTTGAATTAAAATGTAATTTTTTGTATAATTTATGTGACATGATGGCGATTTTTGTAAAAATTTACATGAGATGATGTGTAATTGCGTGATTTTTGTTAAATTTTCATCGTATGTTGAATAAAAATGTGGTTTTTTGTATAATTTCAGGTGACATGATGTCAGTTTTTGTATAATTTATGTAACATGATGTCGATTTTTGTAAAATTTTTTGTGAGATAATGTGTAATTGCGTGATTTTTGTTCAATTTTCATCGTGTGTTGAATAAAAATGTCGTTTTTTGTATAATTTCAAGTGACATGATGTCAGTTTTTGTATAATTTATGTAACATGATGTCGATTTTTGTAAAAATTTATGTGAGATGATGTGTAATGGCGTGATTTTTAGAAAATTTTCATCGTGTGTTGAATTAAAATGTAATTTTTTGTATAATTTATGTGACATGATGCCGATTTTTGTAAAAATTTATGTGAGATGACGTGTAATTGCGTGATTTTTGTTCAATTTTCATCGTGTGTTGAATAAAAATGTCGTTTTTGTATAATTTCAAGTGACATGATGCCAGTTTTTGTATAATATATGTGACATGATGTCGATTTTTCTAAAAATTTATTTGGGATCATGTGTAATGCGTGATTCTTATAACATTTTCATCGTGTATTGAATTAAAATGTCATTTTTTGTATAATTTATGTGATATGATGCCGATTTTTTAAAAAATGTATGTGAGATGATGTGTAATTGCGTGAGTTTTGTTCAATTTTCATCGTGTGTTAAATAAAAATGTCGTTTTTTGTATAATTTCAAGTGACATGATGTCAGTTTTTGTATAATTTATGTGACATGATGTCGATTTTTGTAAAAAATTATGTAATATGATGTGTAATTGCGTGATTTTTATAAAATTTTCATCGTGTGTTGTATTAAAATGTCATTTTTGGTATAAGTTATGTGACATGGTGCAGATTTCTGTAAAAATTTGTGTGAAATGATGTGTAATTGCGTGATTTTTGTTCAATTTCATTGTGTGTTGAATAAAAATTTCGTTTTTTGTATAATTTGAAGTGACATGATGTCGATTTTTGTAAAAATTTATGTGATATGATGTGTAATTGCGTGATTTTTATAAAATTTTCATCGTGTGTTGAATTAAAATGTAATTTTTTGTATAATTTATGTGACATGATATCGATTTTTTTTAAAATTTATGTGAGATGATGTGCAATTGCGTGATTTTTGTTTAATTTTGAGTTAATTTTCGTAATAAAAATGAACAATGAGCCTACGTAATTGAAATTTTGTTTATCGAAATGATGGTTGTAGAAGATTTTTCAATGAAAGTGTTGTTTTTATTTAAAGCTTACTAAAATTGCAACAAGTTAGAGTAATGTACTTTGAAAATTATTATTAAATTGTCATTTCGATGCCGACCTTCGCCAAAACCTAGTGATTTATTTTAAATTTGACTAGTGCGTTTTGTAAAAGGTGTGCTTCAAAGTAGCTAAGACGCTTTACTTATAAAGTAAAAACCAAACATGACAATCTCGTGACAACTAGGGTTCAAACCCGACTTGGGGCTGGCCCAAAAAGCTTTTTTTAAAATTAAATAAATGCGAGCGAGAGATAACAGCTGCGATGAGTGAGGCAATTTAAAATAATTATTCACATGTAGTTAATGTAGTTTTTTAGAAATAAGAGTCAAGTATTGTGAACACATTTAATTTAATAACAATATATTTCTTATTACAAAGTGTTTGCGTTTTTATTTTCGTCCGTTTGCATTTATACTGGGATTTTTAAATCTAAAATACAGTTTTGATCGATATGACACAATTTCAGCAGATTACTTAAAAGCCAAACATGTCAATCTCGGTGTTACAAATTAAAAAGACCGTCGTGCCATCAAACCTGCACCGATTTGTTAGAAATTTTTAAAATATTGCCCCTCGAACAACATGCTTTTTCCAGGAGCGACAAAATCATATGTTTACTGATTTTAAGGAAACGGCTTGCAAATTAAATTAAAGCCTAATTGTAATTTCTTCACACAAAGTTTAAATTGATATTATAATGAAATTTGAGCATAATTTAAAACAATAGAGAGAGATGGCTAATTTACCAATTGAAATTCAAAAACGGGCGCCAAAGAGCAAAACCGTTACGTTTTCCGTGACGAACAAAGCATCGTCTCCAAGGCTGTTTAAACGGACGAAGCATTGTTAGTCACAACCGCCTGTCTCAACCTGTTTTAAATTGCAATCCTCGTTATACAACCGAAAATTCGTAATGCAGAGGAATACGCGTATTTTCAACAAACGATTAAATTAATTGAGCAAGAACTAAACAAATTTGGTGCACCGATATTGATATAGCTTTAAAATTTTCGACGGTCGAGAAGGAAATTTCCAGCTACATAGTAGGCAGGAACAATGGAAGTCTCGATAATCCATTCATGCGCGGCACTCAAATTATAAAATAAAAGAATTATTTCCATGAAAACCAGTTACAAAGCCAATTTTTAAAAATTGTATCAACCTTTAAACACAATAGGGTACACAATTCCATTCTTATAAATTATATTTTTCAAAAAATATTTAGTTCTAAAGTCTGGCAGCATGACGTCAGAACAGTGAAATGGGTTTCCGATAGCCACATTAAAATTTGCAGCGGCTCGGTAGTGCTGAGGCATTGACGGTTGCAGCTAATTTTGTGAACACGAACGTAGAGTGTTCAAATCCCGGTCGACCAGAGATTTTTGTAAATATAAACAGCCCTTTTGTGAATGCAAGAGAGAGACAACCAAGGAGCACAAGAAAGACAGATTTATCAGTTTGAAATTCAAATATTTCTTCTAAAATTGAAATTAAAAGGGCAGCCGAGAGAAGTGCGCTCGCAGAAAACCAAGATGGCAGACACCCGGGAAGTTTAAATTAAAAGAACTTAGAAAAAATCTGATAACCTTCAAATTCAAATATTCGCGCGAAAATTGAAAATGGCCGCCGAGTAATTCCGGAAGCAAATTAAAAATGGCCGCCGCGTAATTTAATCAGTAGCTAATGCGTAATTTAATCAGTAGCACATATCAAAATTAATTAGAGCAATCCGCGAAATTAATTAGGTCATTTAATTTGATTCGCGATTTTAATTGACCCAATTAATTTGATATCACAATCAAGGTGTCTCTATTCTACTGTGTAAAGTGATGCACGAACATTACGTTTAACATTGATGTTGAACAGGTAACCATGAGTTCCCATTGGACAGAAAATAAAAAGTTTAAAATGGAGTGAATATTAACAAGAGCAACGTAAACTGAGTAATAAAAGAATCTGCAACAAATAAGTACATGAATCGGAGAGGCAGAAATGAAGCTCGTTAGGAAATGTCTAGTTGTAATCAAACATTGAAGCTAGAATAAAGCAGGTCGAAAGTCCACATAATAAATTGTGGAGTACATTTAACAACCAGATAATGTTGTTGTCAAGATAACAGTTCTTTAATGCGATAGAATCTCTTTTCTATTCAGGCCATTTCTGTGCAGAATTGAACTTAAGCTTAATAATAATAATAATAATAATAATAATAAATTTTATTCCATAACTCAAATATATACAGTTTATAACGTAACACGCAAAACCTTTCCCTTTTCAATTTTCTCTCGATTTGGTCTTTCCAATCCAGGTATTTTCATTAATTTTGGAAATATCATCCGACCATCTCATCCTTGGGCATTCTGGGTCTCTTCTTCCCTTTGCCAGTAGCTATTATAATATTTTTCTACTTCATGTTCCATTTGGTCGTCATCCCTGTTGCTGCTCCTGAATCCTCACAAACTTCGAATGAGGTAGAAATGGGTGCTCGCATGCTTGGATAAGGTAGCTCCGATGTACTTGAACTGGATAGATCTGAAACATACTATATTTGCGTCGGCAAAGATGGCGTTCATTATTTATAGTTTACAGGCGGACAAATTCAACGGAAAAAGGTGTTTTACGGTATCTGTGGTGTTTACGCAAGTGCATAAAGCTTGGATGGACGTGGTACGTCCTTTGTGAGTAAGTTTGGACCACTCGGAATGATATAAACTCGACATTTTTACCTTTTACAAAGTCCGGCTCTTTGCAGCTAGAATCGCAGATGAGAGCTGGAAGATCTAGGTCGGTCCGAGCTCCCGGCAGGCGGGCATATTTTCCTGCGTCGAGTCATTTGGATTATGGCGGTGGCCTGGAGGTTTCTCCTAATATTCTGGTGAACCATGTTTTATGTTAATTTCATGAAGAGCTTATGGCAATAATAGCCGTATGGAATCAGGTGGTGCGGGCAAGTGAAGGATTTTTTCTGCGAAATGGGAACTACTGCCACCGTCCCCAGACAGGTACAGACATTTTCCAGCGAGATCGTAACCAAGTCCACCGTCGCCAGGGAGGTAAAAGAACAGGTCAAGGCTGTTAAGCTCCGAGGGGCTTTGGGTTTGTAGTCAGGATCCGAAAGTCAGGTTCTCAGGTCTCAAGTGAAGTTAACTAGCTGCGGATCCTTCTTTTATACTCTTTGGCCCCTCGTTATAGGATCATTTCGAGAGGGGCTTGGGAATGAACTGTGTGGCATACCGGTTTAGGCTACGTCCACGCATAGCAGCTAAGATCGCCTTGTCGAAAATTGTAACGGGAATTAGCGGTATTCAAATTTTTAGCTTTAGGTAAATTTGATGCGGGGGCTAAAGTTACATACTTATGGCTTTATTATGAGAAGAAGAGGGCTGCATTGGATAATAATGAGAATATAATACTATAACCTTTTTCCCACTATAAGAAAAAATATCACCTGCTAAAAATTAGATAAATCGTTTTGGTTGTGTCACATGTGTAAGGTCTGAGATTTAGATTTTTAAGTGCCGTGACTTATGATGTTATCGTCTTTCATAACAAAATTAAATTTTTTATGAGATTATTTCTATAGTTATCAAACGTAACCTTCATTGCGTTTCCGTTTTAAGATTCATAATGAGTTAATAGGCAATGTGGGTTGATTAAATAATAAATTAGCGTAAGTTATTTCTTTGTTTTCCATCAAACTCTAACACAATGATGTAGTATATTCAGGTTTCGGCAACAATTGATTAACTAGGTACAGTTGCAAGGTAAAACGGAGTTAAATACGAATTATTTACAAAACATAATAATTTTGATCTTATTCTAATTATTACAACTTTCATTTTGGTAATGATTGCCGTTTTTACTATTGTAAAGCATTTTCACAAGGATATAATCGATTTTCGTCTATAATAGGCTAAATGTACGCTGGTTTTTCTGCAGTTTGTAATAAAACAAGTGAAGCTGGCAATAATTAAATTGACAAATTGTATAGAGCAAAAGGTGTTGCAGTTGTCAGCATTTCCAATAATTTCCAATCAGAACATTTGCTTTGTTTTCATTATTTCGATTTACACCGTAACAGGTACTAACGAATTTACGCTAATAGTAGAAGTTCGGAAACTATGGAGTGGCGGTTATATCTTAAATATTGTTTAGATATACTAGCTTTTCCTCCTTAGTCGACACTTGTTAATGTCTAAATTACAGTAATAAAACTGGATTTACAGGCATGCGTTCCATAATATCTAGTAACATATTTTTCCAACCGAAATTTGCACAGTTAGTGAATGAATTAATATCATATCACTGAGATCTACAACCCCAAATTTAAAAATAAAATAAATGTGAAGCTGTTACAGAATGCACATTGATGAATTACCAGAAATGAGTAGAAACGAAATGTTTTGGGATTAAAGAAGTAGTGTGTTCAGCCTAATGTTTACTCAAAAAAAGAAAGTAAAAAAAAGGTTCAGGGTAATTTCAATTTCCCCAACTGAGGGCGGGCTGCTATAGGGACCTTGCTTTCCTCTTCAGCCAATAACGGGAATTATACACTACACTAATGACGAGAACTCATAAATTCAAAAATATAGTCGATAACTGTATAATCTCAAACAAACTCACTTAACGGCTAAGCCATAAAAATGTTTGCGGTAATTAAAATTAAACATATCATAATAGACCACTGCCAAAAAATGACATTCATAGAACAAAATTGTATTGTAAAACGTGTATAATAATAGGTACAGGAGTATATTACCTAATATAGTCAGCTTAAAAATGACAAACATCAATAATATAGGATGTTCTCTATATAAAAACGCTAACTCTAAATTAAACCAGGATTAATCGGCTGGCAAAACGGTAAAAGTAGGTATCAAATAATTGTAAATAGCAAACGCACGTAATTTAACGGTAAAAAGTAATAAATAAAGGTAAGTGACTTTTAAACAGGCTCTTAAAAATTTGAGGTAGTTAGAGCAGCCTCTGTTGAGAGTACACTGTTTTGTAAAATGATTTGGTAAAATTACGTAGGTCGGCAATATCCAGCGAGCCCCCCGCACAAAGCAAGTTTTGAAATTGTTTATAACTGAAGGGTTGTTGGATAAAGGTGTTAACTATTTTAAATTGATATTTTTAATGAATGAAGGTTTTAAGTCATTTTACAACTTATGACGTTCATTCAGTACAATTCTATGTATATTTATCAAGATACTGAAAAGATAAAGGTGCTAACTACCACAGTAGAGATTTTTTAGCATGGACTAAGGTGTTAAAGTTACTTAACACCTTTATTATTATTATTTGCTAATAATGTTAATGTTAGATATTATTTGATTATTGATTCCTTTAATGCATTAAATTAAACCGGTTGTAATGCTATTGGGGCTAAACCGGTTGCTTTTTAGGTTGCCAATACTGTAATTACTGTGTATATGAAACAACTATAAATGAGGTTATGTTTTAGCTGCCTTTAGAATTTTTCTAATTATTGTAAATTTTAATCAATCCTAAACTAAAAGTTATCCCAATGATTATCAATAGTAATATAACAAGAGCGAGACATACTTACCGATAATGTTGCGCACGCCAAGGGCCGAGTGCTGGTTGTAATGAAAAATGCCCGAGGGCAGTTTTCTAAGGGCAACCAGCACGATGACTCTTGGCACGGGCAAAATTATATGTAAGTGTGTTGCCCGCGTTTATATTTTGAAGATTATTACACAAAACCCGTATACGAAGTATGATTTAAAATAGATCCAATAATGCGAAAAAATGCAAATTACTTGTTTCTTGCATTTCTATTTCTTATTATGGCACCATCTACGAGGTCAATAATCATCCCTAGGGAGCTTATCGCTTGGTAAGCAGCCACGGGCGATTTTATCAGGTAATCATATCGAGACTGTGTTGCAGTATCAAACTGACTTATCGACACTTACGACTGTGTGAGTACCAAATAACTAGACAAATCCGGGAAATGTGCACGCTCACCCTGGAAATTGTAAGAAACAAGCTAAAGGCCTCGACTCAGATACGCTCAGGGAGAGGGCGGGGTCCTAAAATGAGACACTACAGGGCAAGCGTGTTGAGGTATATATAGGATGTTACCAAATAAATGGGCGCTAGCATTCAGAGATTAAAGCACCTGCACATTTTCGAAGCGTTCTTGTTTTTCAAGCAAGCAAAGCCTCTTGTAGCATTGTTTGCGTAGCGCTTCTAGCGCTGGTAAGAGCGTTTCTTCTAATTCTATTCTTTGGGTATTAATTTTGGTTATTTAGGCTAGATTTCTCCGCGTTTCCTTTCATCGAAATCGCTGCAAGGCGCCCTCCACATTACGCCGAGAACACCGTGCGGTGAGAATGCTTCTGCGAGCTTATTTCACTTTCTAATTTTCAAATATTTAGGCCGTTTAGTTTGGGCTGAAATTCGTTTACTTTGGGCTAGAAACCGCTTGTGTTGGCTCACTTCGCGAAGGCTTAAATTCAGCACCCCGGAGCTAACGTTTCCAGCTTCCCGAATTCGCGCTGTACGTAGGCAGGAATATCCGTCTTTTTGGATGGTAGTTTATTTCAAGCGTCGACCTTGGGATCATGCAGTAAAGTTGGCCTTGAGTCTTCGTAGAAGAATACAACGCGTCGGGATTTTCCTGTCGATCGCTGGATTTTCCTGTCGATCGCTGGATTTTATCTTTATCTAAACTGTAAGTACATGCCCTTATCAGCATCTATTTTTTTATCATCAAAGGCATTATGCCTCAATTTATATCAGTTCTACTAAGATCTTAGCAAATCAAACTAAACAAGCTTAAACAACCTTTTGGGCTCAATTGGTATTACCGCTAAGTGCGGGTATGTGAATAATTCAAAATTGCTGATATAGGGTGTATATTATATTATTATCATTAATGCGATTGCACAGATGTATTTGTTATTTAAGCTATACTTAGCGAACTTCAAAATGCCACTTCGAATTAAAGTTTTTAAAATGTTGTCTTGTTTGTTTTGTCCCGATATACCTCTGTGTGTAGGTTGGGTGACGTAAACCTTGATTTAATTGTTTTGATATTAAATATTTTTCGACTGTTACTGTTTGTATAGAATGAACAAAAATTAATTTCCTCTAGTATGTCTGTGGAATTGCAAACCAACGCCTTTAAAATTGGCTTACATACTTATATTTAATTCAAACAGTCAAATTTTGATATTAAATATTCGTTATATCCATTTTATTACAATATTATATTGAAACTAGTGGACCCGACAGACGTTGTCCTGCCCGCTGCCTGCTATTAGCGGGTTCAGCAAACGTTTTTTCGATATTAAAATTTTTTTATTTTAAAAAATATTGGGGGTGGGTGGGTGATATTTTGGGGGACCCGACAGACGTTGTTTTGCCCTAACGTTAGTTTTCCTGCTTTTAGCTGGTTCAGCAAACGTTTTTTTGATATTCGAATTTTCGACTGTTTTCATTTTTAAAAATATTGGGGCTTGGGGGGGGGGAATTTTGAGATTAGTGATATGTTATAATATGCGAAAATTTTATAAAAAATTTAAAAAAAATTGTCAGAACATTCAAAAAAAGATTTCCTAAAACCCGATTGCAGTGCCACCTACCGGGTCCAATTCTGAATCTAAACCATCCAAGAACTCACTCAAATACACACAAAAAATTTCATCAAAATCGGTCCAGCCGTTTAGGAGGTCAGTAACATGCACACGTAAAGAAGAATTATATATATAAAGATTTTCATTTTAAAAAATGTTGGGGTGGTGGGGGGGGTGGATGAAATTTTGGGGTACCGATAGACGTCGTGCTGCCCGAACGTTGATTTGCCTGCTGTTAGCTGGTTCAGCAAACGTTTTTTCCACATTCTAATTTTCTTTTTTTTTCATTTTAAAAAAATATTGGGGGTGGTGGAGGGGGTTAAATTTTGATATGCTCTGATTTGCGAAAAATCTTTAAAAAAAATTTCGTCAAAAAATTCAAAAAAAGATTTCCTAGAACTCGATTGCAGCGCCACCTACCGGGTCCAATTGTGAATCTAAACTATCCAGAGACACAAAAAATCGGTCCAGCCGTTTAGGAAGAGTTCAGTCACATACACACGTACAGAAGAATTATATGTACAGGGAGTTTATTGTAACGCGCAATATGTGTAAATGCGTTTATTTTTAAAATGCAATATGGAAACGTTACTAAGTATGTAAAAACATAATATATTGTACGGGGGAAGAAATTCTGTTGATCAAATAGTATAAAGACTTCAGTTTACAGCAAGTATGTCGGTTATTACATGCCCTGTTGTTCTTTCTGATGATTCTTTTTCAATAAAATTACGGTTCATATATTGCATTTTAAAATAAACGCATTTACACATGGCGTGGCGTACCCTTAGAAACCAATAGTAACAATCAAGTCCTCATGCAAACGGGAATTCTTACTGCCCTACAACAACCTTCTGGTCATGGTTGACATAAAAAGTACTTCTTTTCCTACAAGAAACTCTTCAGTCACCTTGACTCACCCCCTAAGGGGATGATGAAGTAATGCTTCGGATGGACATGCCATCGAGTGTTACAATAACCGCGTAGCTATACTCTCACATTGCGCATTAAAATAAATTCACTGTATAAAGATAAACGAATTTGCACGTAAAAGTAATGTAATTTTTCAACAAATAATCCTGCACCGGTTGAATAGAGGCAGCAATTTGTACGTTCATAGCCATACTAGATGAGATTAATTTTTGATCATACTTTATTTGCTGTTGTTTGTGTTACTACATTTTGATTGAGGTGTGCAGCGAAGCTTAAAGGGTAGGTGTTGATCTATTTTGCTAGCTAGGTTTGTTTATTTGTTGTGAATAACGACATAGCACCCAATTATGTTTTTAATCTACTGTTCAATTGTTAAAGCTCGAAGCATTTCGTAGCCTGATCCTTACACCACGCCATATTCTGCCGAGAGGTAAAGGAGCTAGCCGAGGCCTTGTCAACCCCTTCGTGGTACATAAGATTTTTTAAATTTCATTAAATATTCAAATGCGTGCCTATTTTGTATAGAATTTTATTTGCCTTCATTTTAGTCAAGTGCGTGGGTCAGTTCTGGTAATTAAAGAAACGTCTTTATTTATTGAAATCTGTAATTTGTTCACGTCAAAATACAACTAAAAATGAATAAATGAAAAAATAATTTGTTTCTAAAATCGTTCGTTCTTAAATTAAAAGCAAAGTGTCACTTTATTCACTGAGTGAAAAAAAATGGCACTTCACAACCAGAAATTAATTTAAAAACACCTACTTTTTTAAATAACATTTTAAAAAATAATGTAGACAAAAAGAACTGGAAGTTCGGGATTATTCTCAGGACGCATGGTATAAAAATCGTTCATTCAAGGTGATGTGGTATAAGACAACTATTTAAATTACTGGAAGTAACGGTCGAACATTACTTTCATGTTTTATTGTACCTATTTTCGCATTACAGTATCATTATTCGTTATTTTTGAAAATGACGTCTAAATGCAGGGTAGCGTTTGAATGTAAAATAGGAAAGGAAAGGAAGCCTGACTAATATTGAGTAAAGGCAAATGTGAGCACATCCAGTGGCATCTCGAGTTTCTGCTCGAAATTAGAGGGGCGATAGTCTGGCAAATGGCAATAAAGCATCCTGTGTGCAGAATAAACAGCACAATTCAAGTACAAGAGTTCAACAATAACCCGATGTCAGTAAAACATCCTTAATGCGGTTAAATTGCGTAATAGAACTTAGGGGAAGTAAGTTGAAGACACCGAGCGCAGACTGCAAGACATTTACATAACGACACTGTCGATATTAACTTAAACTCGCAGAAATTAAATTAAAATGCGCAAACTTCGCAAACTTTACTTGTCATTTTAATTTCTTTGCGCCAGAAATGGTTCATAAATCTTTACTAAAAAGGTAATTTGTATCGAGATGATGAAATTAGATTGTTTGACGTCGCTGGGGCCGGGTTTTAACCACGGCGTGGAAAACAAAATAACAAAGTTGATTTTAGACTTGCGCGCAATCAAATTTACGCGTTTATGAAATATCGCAATGGTTTCTATTGCATGTGCTACAAGAAACTGAGTCTAAACGAATTATGTAGTTTTTCTTTTTTTAAGACTATTTGCTTTGCTTTTAAGTATCGAGTTTTAGTATTAGTGTACATTTCTATTTGAATCCTGTCAATTGTTAGTCTGATAAAGGAGAATGTCATGTTGTAGATATATTATATTGCTAAGGATAGAGACTAACATGGAAATTTGTGTTTGAATTTGTATTACAAATTGAATAATAGATTATACTTTTTTGATGCAATCGGCATTATAAGCATAATTTTTGATTTTCAAACGGCTCTAGTTAATCAATAACATTCTCATACACACATAATCTTACGGTAAGCTATTCAAGCTATTTTGAGCAACCCATTTGCTGAACTAGAATGTAAACGAGAAATCATCAAAGAAACGAAAAGTGTCAAAAGTGAGGTTATGTGCCTCCAAACATTCAGTCAAAAAGGCCGTATTTATTAGTAATACTAATAATTATACATAACTAGAGTAATTTATTTATAAGATATTAGTTTTGGTTAGTTTTCAGCAGTAATAGTACCTTATAATGCATAATTTCAAATTAACGTGCCATGCCGTTCTTGAATTATTTACGATTTGAGTTTTCTCAGCTTAATCACATCGAACTTGTGTGAAATTCCGTTTATGTGTAGTGACTATCATTCAAATTCATATTACAAATGTGTTGCAAGTAAGAGTCAGGCCGTCATTTTAAGCCTTTAAAAGTCTTACATGGCAAAAGTTACGAAATAAATTTAATTCTGGCTGTTAAATACCTATATGTAACCGTAATGCTTGCTATTTAAACGGGAAATTAACATATAATTGCACAGAGCTATGAAATAGAGCGCATTTAATGTTGCAACGGTTTAATTTAGTTTATTTTTAAATGTGTACTGAAAGTAAGTGAGTCAATTACAACATTTACGAACTTCTGCCAAGTGAGAGGTCAAAACGTTTCGCCAGCAAAGTTGTGGTATTATTTATTTTTAATTAAATAGTAATCAAGTTTGTTTTTAGTAAATTTTAGTTGTTTGTTTCTTTTCGATTTTGTTGTTGATTTATCATAGGTAAAAAATTATGTTTGACCAATGAGATGTCTTTGTTATAAACAAAAACCTGCGTCAAGTTAAGAATTACGTATGTTTTTTATATACGAAGAGGTAAAGAATTGTCGGCATTTGACGTCCTTTTTAGTAATACCCGTCAAAATTTAATGGATCGATCTATTAGTTGCTGTCTTATTAAGTGTTCAGTAAAGCAATACGTGTTAGGTTCTGTAAAATGGGAAAAGCTGAAATTCGTGGAGTAGCTTAAAACCTTAAGACCTACCTGTGTTTACATAGCGTGCGTCTACCCCTTCTTAGAGCACGGTCAAAAAGTGACCAACAGAGTTTAAGCATGCAAGAGTAAAGATGCACTAAAATTCCTGCTTGCAGAGAATTGGTGCTCTTGAGCATCGTTTTGAAGATTATATTGCTGTTTGCTGGTCAGGGTAATTATGTTGAAAAATGAATTTTGGTTCAAGCGTCTTGTTTGTTTTTATATGTTAGGCTGCGATTACAGTGATCATTCCTTGTACGTCTATTTATTCTGTGTTTTGTTGCTCTATGCTCCAAAGTATTTAATAGAATTGCACATCTCCCCTCTTTTTGCCCTCCATCTTTTATGTTCCGTCTTCTTCTTTTTTCTTTTTTAAATTTTTTTCTTCTCTCTTGATCAGCCAATTTGCTACGCTCCTCGCTAACCCTTTCATGTTTAATGTTAGGTGTATGTAAGTTCTTGAATCTTTCTTCTAGAACTTAAGCTCGTACCCCGCGACTGTATCACACCATAAACGGTTTCTCTATCTTCTCTATCATAATTTCCCCTATGTCGCATGACCTCTCACTCTACGAATTATTCCTACTGTTTCGATGATACTGACTTCAAATGTAATTAAAATGTTCCCAAAGTGTACCTTAGTGCGACTTCATTATCGTGTCCTGACGTTACTCAATTAATTTGTCAGTCATCACAAAATTAGCTATATTTGCCATATTGAGCACAAAATTGAATACAAACTGATCGCAATCCTGACGATATCGTTTGATATAGCCACTAATCTCTGTTAATTAATTACAGTTACTGCTAATCATGTTTTATGTAATTATCAATGTTTACTAGTGATTCTTACTGTAATAAATACAACTAGTGGACCTGTTTAAACTTGATTTAAACACACATAAATTTTAATAACAAAATTTACGAAACCATTCAGAAGTTCTAAATGTAATTCTGATTTCATAAACAAACAGTTTTAACCTCCAGTTTTACTTCATAATTTCGCAAGTTTATATTTAATTTAGATCTGTTTTAATCTTGAATTAAAACAGGCAAATTTCAGTTCCCATTTACGAAATATTAACAAACGAATATTGTTTCGCAAGCATTGAGGTTAACCACCTCAGTAAATTGCAACTTGGCATTTCGCTCAGTACGCGACCTAGAAACCCAAGTTCACCGCACCATCCTGCAAGCACGTGCGAAACTATGAAAAGCTTATTGTGCTGAATTGTCGTCTTCGTACCTTTAAACGCGTTCCATTAAACTACACTATTATGAACTTTGATATGTTACTTAGTTAAGCATTCTTGTTTTGTATAAATACACGTTTATTTTCGTAATAAAAACAATCTGCATTTAATGTCTGATTCATTCACTACGTCGCCACCCTAATACTAAGCCATAATATCATCGAGACGTGAGGCTGCGTCTCTTGGGGTGGTTTACTGTCGTCCCTTTTAAGTACCATTAACTACATTGGTTTAAAACGTAAACGCAATCTCGTTTACGTGCTTTAAGGGATAGAACCAGCGCAAAGCAACGGAATCCTGATTCAGCCTCCAGGCAATTCTGTTCATGGTCCTTCGAGCCGGATCTGTCTCCAACTAAAGGACAAACACATCCCAAAGGTCACCAGCATCCCAAGAAGGAGACAATATCTGCCAACCACCCAGTTCCCAGAAAATGGCTAACAACATGGAGGAATTCAACAAATTAGTTGTCGCCCAAGAAGAGCTCGCGCAGAAGATAAAACAAGTATTATCTAACAGCAAAAAGGATCCTGCCAGCCGAAAAAGCGAAGCCTACATCGCCAGTCGCAACAAAACGCTGGACGAACTTTGGAACACGGCAACTAAAAATCATGCAAAAATGGGGCAGCTAAGTATTCCAACTCATAATTATTTTACAACAGGGTATTACGATCAAATTAAAGCCATAAGCAGAAATCAAGAGGAAATTGTGGCCAACCCCGAGCAAAAGGTTCGTATCCGAAAACTGCAGATTCGGATTCAGCATTTTAAGCAAGCGATGGACGACGCCGAACTAAAACAAGAATTAGGGAGGCCCGCCATCACGACAAGGGAATTAAGAGAAAAATGGGATCGTGTGGTCGAGATGGACGAAGAAGTTATGTCGAACGACATGGCTTCAGAACAAATGCACTTCAGTCCTGAATATACTACATTGGAAGACAGGTATAGATATTTAATTATTTTATTGCAAGCACCGACAAGGAACGAGCAAGCAGCAGCCATCTCGCTTCCTCAAGTCAAAATCCCCATATACGAGGGAAATTATGAGGAATGGGCCACTTTCAAGGACCTGTTCACCAAATTAGTAGATGACAACCAGAATATGGACGATGTCATCAAGATGCAATATCTAAAGACGGATGTCAAGGGAGACCCAAGCCGACTGATCCAGCATCTAGCTGTTACCCAAGCAAACTACAACACCGCCTGGAATCTGCTGCAACAAAGGTATCAAAATAATCGCCTTATTTTAACTAAATTGCTAGATACCATATTCGATCTGCCGGTCCTCTCCAAAGAGTCAGCCCAAGGGTTAAAAAGATTGCACGACTCCATCAAGGAATGTGTGGAGGCAATCAAAAATGTAGGCATCTCCACCGACAGTTGGGGTCCGTGGATTAACAGAGCTATCGCTCGAAAGTGGGATCCTGAAACCAACAAATTATATGAGCAGCCGCTTCAATGTCCAAACGAAGTTCAGGATCACCAAAATTTAATGGATTTTCTGCAAGTGCGGTTCCAATCCCTGGAATCCATAGATGGAGCTCGAAAGCCCACGCAGGAAAGACCACAGAAGAATTACGCTTCCGCATCCCTAAATTGCAAGCTGTGCCATGGAGATCATTACATCGACAACTGTAGTCAATTCCAGAGGCTATCTACCCATGAAAAACAAGAAGCAGTAAAAACCTATCGATTGTGCTATCGATGCTTGCGACACGATTCAAATATACCATGCCGTGCCTATTTCAATTGTAGGATCTGTCGCTTCCCACATCAAACACTGATTCATAAGGCGCATCCACCATCAAGGCCGCTCCCTGCCCAAAAGATGAGAACGTCAGCTCATGCAGCAGCCATGAAGACTTCCAACGCTCCAGAGAAGAAACCGAAGTCGGACATCATCGCCGCCAATGTAGGCGCACAGGAGAGCCAAGTCCTACTTGCCACAGCAATGGTTCAAGTAAAGGCAGCATCCGGGATGACTTATCTATTACGAGTATTAATAGATCCCGAGTCTCAGGGGTCATTTATCACAGAAGCAACAGCCGAATTATTGGCGTTACCCAGGACCAAAGTTCGAGCTGAAATCACAGGAATCGGGAACAGCGAGCCAAAAATTCATGGAGCTCAGACTACCTTCATGGATTACAGCAAAGAAACAAATGGAAGAAACCGGTGGAGAACATAAAAGTTGGTGACCTAGTGTTAATCAAAGAAGAAAATATCAATCCTAGTAAATGGCCCTTAGCGAGAGTTACCGACATTCATCCTGCAGCCGATGGATCCGTACGAGTGGTAACCATCCAGAAACCAGGAGGGCATCAATGAATACGATCCATAGGCAGTATCATTCCATTACCAACTAACGAAGAATCGCAGGAACCAGAGTCTGAAGAAAAAAATTCGGCCAACAGCACCCACACACAGTCATTCCCAGTACCAAAGAAAACTGTTTCGTCCAAATGGAAAATGCTTCTACTCATATTTACTCTCCTTACTACGAATAGATTGAGTAAGGCAGAATTCAACATACAAAAACCAGACAGCGGGTACTATGTAGAGCATATTGGATACGGGAAGATTGAACGAGGAACATTCAGGATCGAAATCCAGTTCGAAAGGGGGAAGATCGAAGAAGACTTCCAAACAGTTACCGACATGGTGGACAAATTCAACGACATCTGCAACTCTGCAAAAGAACTGTCCGAAGATACATTATGCAAAACATTGGTGCATCATCTTCTGGAACAAAAAAGGCATATGGAATAGATGAAAACTGGCATGGAAGATATCATAACAAAACAAGAGAAACGAGAAGTGCTTGGGACTGTACTCACGTCAATTTTCGGAGTAAATGACGAAGTCTATCAAGATATTGATAGACTCGACAAAAATCAACAGGAGTAATAAAAATGGACAGTCAACAATCCAAATTCTTGCTGTCAGCCCTTTCAAGATTTAATGAAACCGAAGAACGAATCGATCAGAAGCTGGAACATTTTCAAAAGAAGCTGAACCAAGGAATCAGGGAAATCAACAACATGGACAAATGGTATAAAGCAACCGACTCCAACCGATTAAACATCCACATCATCAGTGTCTAACAAGTCGCCACCAATGTTATTAGTGAATTGTGCAATTACCATACAAACATTTTGAACGTTCATTTCTAACAAGGTAATTTTTACAAGTTAATCAGGCCTGCCCAAATCAAGCAAATCCTCGCAAATGCAACCAGCAAACTCTCGCCAGACTTGGAAATTTTACCGACCCCAATCCTAAAGGTCGACATCGGACATAATGACATCTACATCAACGTTCAAGGATACTTCATCATAGTAGAAAAAACTGAATATACCTTAATCAAAGTGACACCAATTCCTCTCTAAATTAACAATGGGTCCTACTGGGTGATCGACGTACCAAGAGGGATCTCGCTGTAGATTACAACCTACAAATGTACTTTCAAGAGACAGATGAGGAATTTAAAGAATATCTCCAAATTACTCCAAACACTTATATCTGCAGTCCAACAATCGTGAAAGGAATTGAAAACAACCCAAACTGGGCTAATTGCAAAACGTCCTGGTTGATGGCAGAATGTCACCCTTGTGGCGACGTTGAGATGAACAGATCAAAGAGGAACAAATAAACAGGGTTCGCCCAGATATACGAAACACGTAAAATAATAGAGAATAAGGCGTCATGCCCAGATCAGTGAGAAATGTTCACAAGTGGCGAGAGCACACCTGGTACAGAAGGTGCAATAGGAGGTGGCTGACGGCGCGCGCTGGAATGCAGTCAACTTCAGTTGAAACTTCGAAGAAATGTGGTCCTCTAATCTGAAATAAAATCGATATTTGAGGCAGGCTTTAAAAAACTTCGAATTAAATCGATGTGCCTTGCCGCCGATAGTGTTATGCTTGCAAAATACAACAGGCGCAAAATACAACAGGCGCGAATTACAACAGCCACCTCCGCCAATTATTTTCCTGATGCAATAAAACACCTCGGTTGAATTTCATTAAAGCACCAAGCGACCTCGTGGCAGCCTGGGGACTAGAGAACGACGCTGCATGCTCGCTAGCATGATGAGAATGAACTAAAGATCGAAAAGACAAATATTCAGCTAACCATCTTCGCTAATCCCTTCTTGCGAGGTGTAACGATGGAAAGAAAGATCTCCGATGCACTATCAGCGAATGGCTAACGTTCTTTCGGGGTGTAGGTCCTTCTGCCAAATTAGCGGTCTGCAACGCGGGTAGCTACATTGCTGCGATACTCTGGCGTCATGATTTCAAACCTTGCAGAACCAAGTACACAAGACCGGGCTTGGTCCGAGAAATCGACGAATAATCGAATTGTAACAGATAACTTTACGGATTAAAAATTAACCTCACATGTTACATCTCCAATGCAGGGATATTGGCTTCTTGTTCTTGAGGACACTTTGATGCATCGAAAGTTTATTGTTTGCGGAAGTCGGATTGGAGCATTGTAGTGGGATCCTTATCTTTGAACCACCTCTATTGCTATACTGCTTCTAACTAATTTTGCTGTTGGCAGATTTCAGTTTTACTTACTATCTTCCTGTAATTAACAACTAACACCGCCCCATTATCGAATAGTATTAATTATTTATTTCAGCTGACCTTGCTGAAGGCGTTCTTATGAAACACCAAGTAGACAAAAGCTGCACCGTTAACACCTTGGCATTCGTGAAGTAACATTTTTATACTACATTGTTCCTGGGTCCTAATTTACAGCTTTGATGTAGCTTTCCCCTAATCCTGTAACTTCTGGTTTTTAAGTGCTAAAATTCTCTACACCTCATGGATATGCCGTATGCTTCCGTTTTGTACACACCTCGATCCGCCCGGACACAATATATCTACCGCCCAGCTTAAAGCTGATTGTATCTCCTATCAACTGCTAAATTGGCGATTTTTCAGGCTGTTCCGCAAGCGCAGGCCATAAATTATAACTGCATCTACAAATCGACTAAGGTTTCTTTATTTCCCAATTACCATGTACTTTTTTGTCGTTACTATTTACTATATTTTCTCCCATACAGTGAACTTTATCGTCGTATTTCGACTATCTCAGACGGTTTTGTGAGGTATGTCACGGTAAGTCTAGAACCTGGTGCTCGTAACTATTGATTTGTTCGTACTCATATCGATTGGGTAAACTCACTATAGTCTTTTTTCCCGCCATTCTTCTCCTGCATTCTGACTGCTAATTATAAAAAATGCCACCCATATTAATATTTTGTTACTGACACAATGCGATGTAGCTCTATCAACTGTTCGCTATGTTATCTAAATCTCCTTTCAGTTTACTTTCCAAGTTTACGAAAACATTAAATAAATTAGAATAATCGAACGCGGCATCCCAGGTTACCGTCTATTCGTCAGAATAAAACCGCCAGGGCGACGCAGCCCTCGCAGCGGTTCGTCTATTTTGCGTAACTGCACATTGGAAACAATGATGTAGGAGGACGAGGCCCCATTTGGGGCATCTTTATGGCTCATGAACATTGATTTCCGATCGGAGCCGCGTAGGCAAAGAGCTCACCTCGTGCTCGTCCCACACAATCAGCTGCATCTGCATTTTCGGATTGTAGGGTCGTGCCGGAGCCTTGGACAGAATTTGTATTCGAGGATAATTATGGAGGACAAATATTTAAATTTGAATGTGGGCTCCGACTGAGTCGCTGCAGAAGTGGACTGATGCCAGGGCTTATAGAAGTTGGGTTAAAGAGGGCTGTGGCAAGACATAAACGTTTAATTTTTGAGCAATGCTGTACCGATTGTTCCTTATTTGCAGCACTCTGGAATCTAAGCGGGCGATTATAATCAAGAGGTCTTTTGTGAATCAAGTGATTAGATCAGTATTGGTATTCTCAGGTTTAATAATTGCACGAGGACATTTCCAATACCTCTGAAATTAAATGTGCAGTTTTGTCAGAAACAATCATTGGCATTTATTTATCAACATAAAGTAGAACTGAACTGTAATAATACCATCAATAGTACCTAACGGAAATGTTCCTCAGTAGCAAAATATATTTTTGGAAAAACTATATTATACACATCGTACTAAAATTCATTTGTTTACTTGTCAGTTTTAACAATTGCTCTGATATATCTGAACGAAGATACTTTTGAGTGGTAGGTATTTAATCTTGCAATTTTACTTATTTTATCAGTTTAATAACTACAATGTTCAAATAAGCCTCATCTACCTGACAAAACAAAATACTGTGTTTGTTATATCAACAGTCATTGGTAAATATGATTGTTAAATTTAAAGGAACCAGACGTTGCAGTAAATCGATCTGCAGGAGCTTCAGATTTAGCATTTTATTTCATTCTAGGCTAGTAGTGAATCATGCTAGAAGAATAGTTTTAAACCAACAATGGCCACTAACGAGGCATACGGTTACTTTGAATGGATTTAATCAAAAGTCGCTCACGGCTGCGAATTTCCCATTTTATGATTAATTTTACCCAATTTCTTACTAGAGGAATTCTTTTCAAAGCAAATATCCAGTTTTCTACAAAATTACTGCAGTAATAATCACATTACAGTTGCTTGTTGCCAATTTAAGTGACCAGGAACTGTGAAATGCAGCATTCTGATGTGTTTTCAGTCATATGTATCACATCAACCAGAATTTTTTTGTTTATCGTATATTAATAATTAAATTCTGAAAGGTGAAGTACCTACCAACATGTAAAACTATGTTGCATGTTAAAAAATCATATATTAATCTTCTTATGGCACTCCTTCAAGGGCTTGTCTAGTGTAAGTACAATTTTACAATCTAGCGCTTTTCGCAGTTTTTCCGCTTTTGCATTCCAAATACTAGTACTTTTCCCGCTCATGTTTGCCCAAATTGATAACTTAGCTATATTTTAAAACCTATTTAGTTTCTAAGTCGGGGGTTACCAATTTTGTGGTTTCCGCTGGAAGCATTATGTTGTTTATTACTGTGGAATTAAGTTCAGTAAAATACAACCGTTTATGGAAAACAATAACATTCCTTTTATTTCTTTAGAACACACGAACAAAATACAACATATAGAAATTCGTTAATATTATTTTAAAATACAAACCCGAATTGTAAGTAGCCTGGTTTTCGATACTGAATTATTTAATAACTAAAGACCTTGGAAACTAACCTTGGTCTTCGACTCAGCAAAATGGGTACAAGTTGGAATATGCCGAAAACGTGATATTAAGTTAAGTGATATTAAGAGAAATGAATGAAGTGAACTGATGTTAGGTGAAAGTAAAAGTCACAGCAAAAGTGATTTTGAAAACTAAGCTACTGCCTTTATATATGGTGCGCTTGAATGTAAGGGGCATTCCCTATTCTTTTGAGTACAATAGGATTGTCCAGCTAAGCTCCCTTTGCTCTATTCTTGCACAAGAGGTTAAAATCTTCTCTCGAAAAGTACTTTCTCTTTTCGAGAGATTATGACTGTATTGTCGACCGGGCTTGATTTATTCCTGCGTTTACGACATAACCCTTGCTGTGCTGGAAATTGCGTCGTAAACGTTTAGACGAGTTAGTCTTAATTGTTCAACTCGACGACACAAATCACATTTGACAGTACAGATCTATTAACTCCTTTACTGGACCTGTCACATCGCGAATTTTACTTTTTAGCTAATTTAGCACTGTGCTTAGTGTAACATTTTAGTTTATGGCCTTCTCTTACACGACAGGCGGTTTCAGGCCATTCATTACCGCTACGCTACACCGATTTGCGTCATTTCATATGCTAGCGTCTTGTTAAGTGATTTTGACGTCATTAAGCTATTCTTGTTATCAATTCCACGATTGGGTATTATTAGTGCATTTAAGCTGAAATTATTCTATGTAAAATTTTCGGGTACGGCCCTGTATTATAATTTTAAAATGCTGCAGCCAATTCATTCAGTTCAAGCTCAAATATGCCCGCGGTCCTTGGAATTCTCACTAATAAGCATTTCCTCGGAGCCGTATGTAATCTATTGCACTCACTTCCGCCTAAATCATATTTCTTCGAATTGGGAACATAAGGCATCCTTTGTTTACGTCCCAGCTTAAATCGCTTTGTGCCCCAACCTTCAACTTATTTAAATACTGCCCGACGTAGTTAAAGCTTCTAGGAATATAACAGCTTAATGTCCCTCTTATAAATTATCGTTTAAAGTTCGGCAGGATTGACCTTGTAACTTAATATTTTTGGGATCCGCTGTAAAGCAAGAAATTTCTTCTAGAACGTTCTAGGGGCAAGTGAAATAAGTTTCGATAAACCCTTAGTTAACCATACATATAGAATTAGTGGTTTCGGAGTTCTAAACTCTTTTCCGTCGTGTTCTTCACGGAGAGCCCAATTTGAAATTGGAATCAGTATTCGACACTCACAGAGTATCAACGCCGTGCTTGAATTAAATAGAGTGCTCGCCGCGGGAGACTCGTTTTCTGTCATTTTGCTGGCTGCCGTTCTTCTTCTACCACCTTTGATGGGTTCCTGCCCAACCGGTCTGTCCTTCTTGGGGTTTTTCGCAACACTTCCACCACGTCTTGCCAAGCTTCCCCGAGGACGAGTTTATAGCAGAAACTAGCGACGTGCTTACAGCTACCAGGTAGGAGCTATGTATTACACCAATTGTGTTCTTGTGCCTAATTAAGCTGCGACTATATTTGTTATGTGTTTTTCCGGGAGTTCGTAAATATTGCGCCCGTTCACTTAAAGCTTAAGCCTATGTTTTGATTTGCTTGTTGTTAACCAGAGGCTTCACCCCTGTTATCTATTTCTTTTTGTCCGTTGTGTAACAACTTATTTAGACCATAAGGTAACTTTGCGTGGGAACCCCTTTATATTCATGTAGGGTGTGCCTTTTCTTTTTACTAAGCTTGAATTCACCTCCGGGTGATTATTATCAATGTAAAGATTTGTGTAAACTTTAATTCCTTAAATAATAAACCCATTAAAGTCAATTTGATTATTTGTTGAGTTCTGAACCCCTTCTGGGTCATTAATTAATCCAGTGTGGCAAAGGCCGAGTGTAATTTGCAATGTAAAGCTGAAAGTACGCCTGTTTGATAAGCAAGCCCCAAGCCCTGGGCCATTCAGTGTTCTTTTGTTATTCTTTAGTGACGGTGGCCTTGAAGGTAAGTGATTTAACGACAAGGTCACCCGGCTACTCGGAGGAGGCTTGGTGAACAACAGGCGGAGGAGTTCAGCAACGTACTTGGAGGACTTCTACATAGGCTACGTGTATTGTTCTTGGTTCTAGACACGTCAGCCACCCCTAATCAGAACCAAGTGGCGCTCAGGCATTTCTTTTTCTGTTAAGCAATCCATCAGGGTAAGTGCCGCCGGTTTTTCTTTGAGCTTACGAACCACGCCTTCCCGACTGAGTTAAGTGCGAGTAATCGGAGCAACAAAATCTGCTCCAGCACATTAAGATCTGTGTTCTTTTTAGTAAAGCTGGCGAACCCTGTAATTTGTACCCGTTTTTGAACAATCAATACGACCTATGTCGATTTGATGAATTAATACCGTAACAGTCTCCCGGCTTATTTTATGATCGTCGATTTAAATTTAGATGTGCTTACTTTGCGGATGAATGATGCCGTATCTTAATTGGTTTTTGGCTCTAGAGCGTCGGCCCGTTTTGTGTGTGTGTAAGTAACTCAAGCGAGCTTTCGTTTAGCTGCAGCATTCACTCGGCGGAGGACTTTGGCAATCTCCGTGCAAAGTCGAAATTAATTGAAACTGTGTGTGGGTGTTATCGCTCAAGTTCTTGGTCATTTAAGAGTTGTGTTGTGTAGTTATTAGCTGAGGAATCCCCGTATCGCAGAGTTGGCAGCTCCAAATTGAAGCCTTGGGGCGGATAATTAAATGCGTTTTATCCTTCTTGGGGGGTTTAACATCGTCCAGACTTGCTCGACAAATAGCACCCCAGATCGTTTCTTGCAGTTCTTTAAACATTCTTGAAACAGTTGCCTGGTCATAGCCTGCAGCTCCGTTAGACATTATAACTGTAACAAGCTGAACCCCTACAAGGTACTGAGTCCTTTTATAATTTTAAAGTGGACAGTATGCAGTGAAAAAGTGATTTTCGATGTGTCGCTACTTTGTGTAGCTTTTCTGTTAATTTAAAATTAAGATTTTGAATAACAATTACAGCCATTAAGTGAGATTTGATTGTTTACCGTCAAGATTTATTGTTTTTTGTCAAGTTTACCGCCTGTATTTAGATTAAATGTTGGGAAATTAGCAACATTAACCTCTATTGAATATTACATTTGATGTTTATTGTTCACCTACACATTTTTACGTTAATATAGTTCACTTTTAATTAGTTGTGCTTTTCTTTAGTAGATTTATGACGTTTGCGTATGTATTTTGTGATAGTTTCCTCTGTAAAGGGATTCAGACAGCTGTAAGAAAATGCAAGTAAGGTAAGTACGATGCAGCTATACTTGGATCGCAGCCTCAAGCACTGCCAAGGTTGGATCAGAAAGCTTTGGGTCATCGCCTTCCCTTTTCTCGATTTAGTAAAGTGGTGGCGTCTGAAATTTAACATTTTTATTTCGGTTACCGGGTTGTTGCCCTAATTAAGGTCGTAAGGAACCTTCCCCTCTCCTTCTGAGTATTAGCCGGCAACCTTTGTTACAACCCATCGTAACGTAGTTGGGGCAAGGGATCCGAGAATTTTCGGATTTATGTAATTTTATCGGGTAACTGACGGTTGAGTATCTTGAATATCAAATTCATGTCGTCGGTTTCGTCCGGTAGCACTGGTAAGGATGCATTCAGAAGGTAGTCACCGTTCTATCCAAATTTTTATTTTGGGATTGGTTATACCGTTATTTTCTTCCGCTTAGTTTCCTAGGTTATCTCATTTTCATAGGGGGTCATTGTTTAGTGTTGCTTTGGCTGTTACTGTACTTATTGCGTTTTTGTGGTTTGAATGTGCTTTTGCATAAGAATTGGGATTAGGAATTTTCGTACGTTGATCCTTAAGTTGGCTTCTGATACCTTAAAATCCATTTTGAAGGTTCCTTTGTTGCATGATTTGGAAACGGCTTTATCCCCTAATATGATGGAGAATCAGATTGAGATTTTGTGTAATCCTTTGGTCATTTGTGGAAACCTATCTGGTAAATCCAGCATATGGTGGTATTTTAAAAGCAACTTATCTTTAGCAACATGATATCTCAGGTTTGGGATCGTTAATCGCCTTATTTACACCTTATATGACATTTTATTGGATTTAAATGCTTCAGGCCTTAATAATTAATGCTTCATGAATTAAAATTTTTACATTGTTCCGGTCTCACATTTTAATATTGATATATTGTTTCGATTATCTTGCTGATTACTAACTTTACTCAAATTTCATAGTTTTATTTGACATCTAGTGATGGATTTATATCCTGTAACATGTGAAATTAGGGCACGGTCTCTTCGTTGGGGCGTTAAATTATGGTCAAAAGCCATGATATTTTTATAAATTATTTGCCTTGTTGTTCACCTAGCTAGCTCAGTACACATGAAACTCTTTTACCTTTCTCCCAGTTGTAGTTAAGAAGTGTCACTATCTGCCAAAACCAGGAAGCCGACCTGCAACTCGGCTACTAAAATCAACTTGAAGCAGTAAGTACACACAATACAAGCAAATTTAGTCACACAACTAAACATAGATATAATGAGCCTTTAAATTCTCACATAAAACAATAAAAAAATAGGTTTAACCAATAGAATAAATGGGCATTCCAAATCACATCAGCTTGAAATGCGAATATATTATTAATCCTCAACAGTTTGTTGCTTTGTTGTGTAAAAGTACGTGCTTAATTTGAATTCTCCGTACAACTATTTCGCGTAGCGAATTTTTCCCACAGTCTTGAGCGAACGCTTGTCGCTCAGACTGTATAGATTCCCTGTATCCAATTACCTTACCCTCATGGTTCGAAACTGCAACGTAACCGTGGATGATCTGAACCTGTTCACACTACGGGTTGGCATACGTTATCAACTTTGACTGCCTCAATATATGGAACTTCGTTACAACGGTGGCAGGTGTACTTGGCTGCTTGTTAGCTCGCCTTTCAGGCCGATGGCGTTGCTGAATTGGAACGCGGCGTCATAAATGCATATTTGCGCAGTACATGATAATTTGGCACTTAACTGCAGACACCAGCTTTCTGCTCATAAACACTAACGCAGTAAGTTCTATTTCTTCTCTTGCTGTAGGCGATTTTTTAATGAAAGCCCCTACCGTTGTTGGATTCATTTCCGTCCCTAAACACACACAATTCAGCAAATCACTTACTAGAACAGGGTTTTACGTGCACCTTTAACTACACTGGATTGCATAGCTATACCTAATTATCGATTAAAAAACACGCAAACACAAATCTGCTATACCGGGTGGCCACTTTCAAAGTTGAACATATTTTTTAATTATTTCTATACTACATCAGTAAATATTATTAATACTAGTATCATTCGATGCGCAAATAATTATATCTCTCTATTGATGCCTCTAGTTTTTTGTAAGTTGAATGGCGAGCAGGAATCAGCAAAAACGTTCAGTGCAATGTTAATTTCCTATATTCTAATTTGAGAACAAACACCCGGTATTTAAAAATAGAAAAACAAACGGACCAGGTGAGAGCGATGATGTTCCTGTTTCACATGTGAAAACCTCATTTCGGCCGTTTTTATTTTTATGGTGCAAGTTTTAGCCTTTTAGGTCTGAATTAATGCTCAGTAAATTAATTGTAAATCCAACAACGTACTGACTGATCTCAGTTCTTGATATCTTTCGTTTAATCGGATTCACAACAAACGCTGGGAACAAACTCTGCCAAATTTTGTCATATCGTATCTATTTTGAACCACGAGCGACCCCCTTAGTTGTATATCCATTTGAGGGACTTCTTTCCTTCAACGGCAGTATTGTACTGAACTTCGTGCATATGTGTAATGTTTTTAACTGCTCCTGCATTTTAAACATTTCTAGAAATTACGTAGTTCATTGAATTTTGTTTTCAAGAGCTTACTTCCTGTTCCACTTTAATTCACTACAATTTGTAACTATCAGACAACCTCCCGTTGCTTAAAATATTTTTAAATTGGTAATACTTGCTCTTTATGACAGCTTGAAACTCATTCCTTTCCAATCATATATTGTATTCGCTGTTTGTTTAACAGCAACTGTAGTTTTCCGCGCAATTGCATGGGTTCTCGTTCAGTTTGCACTATTTGCGAAACAATAGGTTGGTATTTATATAATTTTTATGATAACGATTACCTATAACGCCATCAGGTTGAGCTAATCCGTGGTGATCTTTGTGTTCTAGCTGGATTCTGAATATATAAAGTTTTGCTCATTTCTACTACGACTCTATGCTTCGTCTAATGGATATTGGGTGCTTCCATTAATTTTAATCCATTGTGCTTCCAAATAAATCTGGGTATACTATTCATTCATTGAAAATTTTAGGCATGTTATATAATCATTTTATCAGTCCCCGGCTGAGAAGTTGGCTGCGTTTGTTGATTCCTTAACTATCAGTCAAAGTGCCGTACCTTCATAATACGTTTCAGGTGTAACAATTATTGTGGCATAACGGTACGATGGTTTTTTGCAAGTAATAAGTGGATAATGCTTCTTATTCTCCTTCGTCCTTATCATCTGGTGTTAGGCATTATACATTTTGAATATAGTATTCGAGTTATTTAATTTTTTATCTATTAGTATATTATTACTTTGATATGCTAGGTGAATTTATCGTGCTAACGCAATTAGATATAATCCGATTACAGCAATGCATAAAGGTAGCACTGCAACGACAGCTCTGGGTTTTTCCTGCAAAGCGCGGTTTCGCCAATTTAGCACTTCCATGGGTGCGAGGTTGTGAAATTCAAATATGGATTTCTTTGTTTTGTAAGTTTTAGTGTCAGGGAGTCGCGCGGGAGGTAATCAAAGATTACTCAAATTTCAGAATAATTCTGATTAATAACCATGAATACACACACGTGCAGAACAGCGAGCTCAACATTTTGGCGTAGAAACTTCCAGAATTCAATCGATACACTCCTGCGGAGTCTCACCAATTAAGTGCGACCAAAGAAGTAGCGTGTCATAATTGACCAATCGGAGGCAGTCAGCTGATGGACTCTAGTCTTTCCTTTTCCAGTTGCGGGTAAACAGAACGCAACAAGTGGTAGGTAGTGGTGTATAAAAGGAAGTACCTTACCAAAATAATTACGAAGACAGTCTCGTGTCGGGATGATATGTATGGGTTACGCTGAGGTTTCGAGCTTTCATATCGGAAAACAAGCCTTTAAATCGTATTTAATGAGAAATTAGCAAGGAACCCAGTGGGTAAAAAGTCGTTAAAGAAGTGCGTTCACTGGGACCCTCCATTCATAATTGCACGCCTTCTGTGCTCATGTTGAGGGTTCCAACGGCCTTCCCCCATTGCCAACAGTACCTGAGGGCGTGGTGTTCTTCTTGTCTGAAATCTATCGGATTTTCCTTTAGCCGCTTCGTAGAAGTTGGAGGTTGCCGACAACGAATGACAGGTACGAAAGCCACGTTCGTCCTACGGATCGCAGTAAAAAAGTAGGGAAAATCAAGTATTGTAATTTAGTATTAAAACGATTGTCTGTGAAAAGTGCAGTGGAGTGTTTTGAGAACACCGTATAGCGCCGACAATGAGTTTCAAACGTACATCCATGTCGAGCAATTAATAACCTAAATTTAGATACTCGTATTTGATGAGAGTCAGTAATTGCGTTTAGCAGATCTAGCACGTCATATAAGTATGGGGACAATAATTGCTTAGTTTAGTTGTGTTTATTGTACTTGCACATATTTTCTTTCAATTCAGTATAATTCGATTAAACTAGCCGTTACTTTTATTTGATGGTATTTGCATGCGACCCTCTCGTGTTATTTATGTAAAGGATTTAGAGACTTCAAGAGATTATGGTAAGTTCGTTGCGGCAGGAGCTGGATCGTCGCACCCAAACGATTTTAACTAACCTAAACGGTTGTCTTACTAACGTCTTTAGGGGTAATTCCTTTTTTATAAGGATAACGATTTGAAGCTAGTGGCCTCCAAACCTATTATCGTCTTCCTAATTTATTAGGCCATTGCCCTAATGAGTACCAAGTTGAACCCCGATCTCTCCGGCGAGCTAAGCTAGCAACCTTTAGTTAGAAAACATCGTAACGCAGTTGGGGAGAATAACACTTGAATTTTATCAATTTGTCGTCTTAGAATTACCAAACTAAGGCTGTGGCCTATTTATATATCTTAAATACATTTTCGTCTACAATAGGCAGTACATACTACTTCCTTTCAGTATTATAATTTTGAATTTAGCTGCCTGTTTTACCATTTGGGACTAATATTCATAGTCTTTCTTATTGCCCTATCTAGTTTTTTATACAAACACGTATCTGCATACATCTTTCTTCTAGGTTGGTTTTTCGATAATCTATTTTCCGTTTCAGCACAGCTTAGGCTTAGGCTGTCTCTTTGCTTCGTTCCTACCTCCAGGGGATTTAATTTATTCCATTTAGTCTGAGAGCGTCTTTTGCACTTACATACACGCTTTAATAACTGCATCTGTTTTCCCGTTTTTTAGAGTTTTCAGTTTGGAGATGGTTTCATTTGAATTTGAATTTATCATGTATACACTTTTAGTGATTGCAATCAACTCTCTATTCCCATCCCTACGTGTCTTAGTTTTTCCTTTTGACCATATTCCAATTCTCGTCTGATTTCTATTGAAACCTTGCTACTTCGCTTGTATTACTATCTGTTTTAGTTCATTTCATGTTTTATATTATAGTTCCTTTGTGTCTGGTTAATGTCGTTTTTTAACATTTTTACTCTTATTGGAATGTAAGTTGCCACGGCTGGTTATCGATGAATGAGAAATTTCGCAGTGTGTATCTAAAACTTTGCTTTTATAATTAGGAGCGAACGACCATGACAACCTTGGGTTCTTATATAACTTTTGAAGAAGCAGGCCGGCAGTATGAATGGCAAAAGATTTTTCGCTGCTTTGTAATGGTCTCCCTTAATTTTTCTCATTTATTTGAGTCAACATCCTAGAACACAACTTTCCTCTTTCTGTAGTTTTAATTTTGTGTTACTTTGTTGCACGATAATACCCATTTATAACTCGCAATACCTAAGGGGCTCCGGTAGGTCAGCATTAGGTGTGGTTCTTAGATTAAAATGACAGGAACTCGGTTACAATAATAAAAAAAGTTGTAACCGGAAATGCATGGTGACAAATTCTTGGTATTACTAAGGGCACCACCTCGTGTCTGCCTACCGGTGATGTAATTGAAAACTTATACCAGAAAAATGCCCCCTTGACAATGGGAAAGTTGCGTGCTTAGTTTCAGCATCTTGTACATACATTATTTCGTGGTTTCTAAAAGCTTATATTACTGCAGGAGTGCGCGGAACTTCACTCCGCTTCATAAATAAAAATTATGCAGTACACTTATGAGCTCTGTTAAGACAATATTAATAAAATCACCTTTACGCGGGCACCACCGATAGGCGAGAACCGCAACAAACAATGACAACAAAACAATTTCTAAAAATTCTAACAGCTCATGATGTCACGTCGCGCTATATGGAAACCTTGACATGTGTTGGTATGGGAAGCAGCTTCACAGAAAATAACAATAGTAATAGACGGGTGCAGAGGGCTTAAGTTGTTACTGCGCTTCTAACGGGAATACGCCCGAAACCTTACTGAACAACTCAAAACTTATATTTAATAAATCACATACAAGATAAGCGGGAAGTTACGCATGCAAATTTAATTTAGTGCATATAACAATTTCAAACTTTGCGGTAATTCACACATGCAATACTAAATTAAACATATTATACTTAGCTTGATATAATGAATCGACGGCAGTATTGAAGAAACGAAGACCTTTCAGGTTTGTCAAATAAACAGAAACCGGTCGTTCAAAAATTGATTACGCTCTATTGGCAGAGCGCTAGTATACAGGACATTGATGTACGGGGAAGCGGAAGACGATACGAGGGTTGCTTTGAATATTTTGGATCGGAAATCGATATAAAATTCGACGGCACCCGAACGGGAAGGGAGTCGGCACTTTAAATTAGTAAGCAATTTAGGAGGCACGGTATATTCGACAGTCATAGTAATTTTTCAAAGTTTTTACGGAAGAACTTTTCCAAATAGCTACATTTACAGAACGACAATGCTCACATCACGCACAAGCTCTCTGATTTACGATTCCTGGCCAACTATTACTCTCTTCTTTTTTCTTTGAACATAAAACTTAGTGACGGGAGAAATTGTCAATGTGCATTAAAACTCGATGCCTAGATTTCTGGTTGTTTCTTTTTTAGATGTTTTAAAGGAGGATTTTATTACCAATAGCATATGATAGGTGATGTATGTTATAGGGTTTATAATTGACGGTAGTTTCCTTCAGCTACAAATCATATTTGTACTATTTCTAAGATTGAAGAAATAATTATCAATAAATATGTAGTTTACGTCACAGAGCTGCAAGAAAGCTGTGCTGTAGCTTTCTAAGTAATTTATACCATATTGATTTAATTTGGTGTTTTCTGTTTGAAATGCGGTTTATATGGAAATAATTTTAAAGCTGCATAATATAATCACTTATAATACCATGAGTAGTCAAAGTTATGTCGACTATTTTTGTGGTGGTGTCACGAATGTCCATTGCGCTTTGGTACGATTAGGACGAGTGCGATAGCACGAGTCCTAATCCAAAGCGCAATGGACATGAGTAGTGATACCACCGCAAAAATAATCTACTTAACTTTGACTAAGAATGGTATTCGAGGGACTATTTAATGAACCAAACTACTTTTTCAAATTAGTTTTCAGTAAATCTAGCAACAAACTAAGCAATTTCTATAGTAACAGAACACTAATATTGACTTTTTCTAATAAAAATAGCATTTGTTAAAAATAGTCACTTGAATACCTTCTAGGAAGATATATCCACTGATATTTTTTTGATTGGTCAAGAAACGTCAGAATTCTGGATTTTCATTGGTCACTTTTTGACAGATGACAGGTGAATTGAATAGTCATATACAATACCGCGAGCGGTCGACGAATTGCCGAAAATTTTTGTCAAAGTGTATGAGTGTTTATTGCTTCGATATAAATTGGTCGAGTGCGACAGCACGAGACCAATTTTGAAGCAATAAACACGAATAAACACTTTGACACAAATTCATGCAATTCGTCGGCTGCAAGCGGCATTTGAAGGACTATTCGACGAACAAAATTGACATTTCTTAGTAATCAATCAATTTTATCACGTCCTCTTTGAAAATAAAAATCTGTTGACGTAAAATAAATTGTTTGTCAAATTTGACATTTCTAATATCATATTTGATTAATTTTACAGGAAGTTAAATAAATGTCACAGGAAGAGAAAAAAATTGTCATTAAAACTCCGCTAGCGGAATTGTTTCACAATTTTACGCTGATTGGTGGCAAATGACATAAATACTAAATTATGATTGGTGAATAGTTAACTTGAAGGGGGTGAGTTGAATAGTCACTTAAATCAAGTTAGACAAATTTACTCATTTGCGGAAATACAGTAGGTTATGAAGGTTTTATGAAAAACAGCAGTAACTTTCTTTGTTCTACTATTTAATCCTGTCTCTGTACTGCAGGTTCATGCATTCCTTTGGGTACAACGACAAGGAACTCATTTGTATAATTGACAAACAATTCATTCTTCCGTGGTTTACACATTTATTGTGTCGCTTTGTTTGAGTAAACATTTTACTACACTTACTGTTTGTTCTGAACTGTTTAAACTTTCCACAATTAACGATTCAGTTGTGCTGCACTTACAATTCCCAAGTAAATATTTGCTAGAATATTTTGTAGCTATTTGTTTTATATGCAAATAATAAAATTGCATTTATTTGGATTTATTGTAAAATCTAGAAAAAGACGAACCTTACGTATTACTTGAAGCATATATATTTATTTTTTAGATGTGTATAAAAATATTTATCTTTAAAAGCAGTTTTGATAATATTAATTTTTACTTTTTTCGATTTTGTAGAGAAATATATTGCTATGAATACATTTTAAGCCTCTATGATTATAATAGCAATTTATAATATTTCAAGCATATCAAATATTATTTTCTAAAGTGTTCCAGAAATGTACTAGTTTAATTTTGTAAATTGTATGAAATAGCATTGGCCTTGATAATAATTTGTAAAACGGAATTAAAAATATCGTTCGCCTTTATTTCAAGAAAATCTAATCAGAGAAGGCTTGGAAATAATGTAAAACAATGTAAGACAAACAATTGAGAAAAGGAAGCCAAGTGATATTAATTTTGGCATCCCCAATAAATAATTATTACTACGTGAATAAATACCCTTTTCCCAATATAGTGTATTTGAAAATTAATTCTAAATCGTGTGGGTACGCCGCAGACGTATAAAAAAGTGTTCGATTTGTGCATCGAGTATTGGGTGGTTTTTTCAAGATTGTGTGTGAGCTTCGAGCAGTGTCTTTGGAGCCCGGTGAGATAGAGATAGGTAGCGACGTTCGTGGGGAGCAGTTGGAGCCCTAGGTGTGAGAATATGGATGAATTGGAGGCGCTGTTCGCAGCAGTCCAGCTACAGGAGTCGTTCCGAAGGGCGTTCAACGGCTTGTATCGGCAGGCCAACGGAGACAGAGGGGCCCAGCAATTGTGCGACTTGCTGGGGACTCCAGTTAAGCCCTAGTTTCTATCGGAAAAGCAACAGAAACGTCATAAATATTTATCCTAAAAAGATTAAATTTAGTGGTGTCGGTTTGTTGTGCACTTCCGGTAGACGAGACCTCTGAGTGTTTCTTTTTTGTAATGTGTATTTACTTACTGCAGTTGTATCACCTAGGCAACGTTTTAATTACGTAATCACTGATATTTGTCCATTTATAGAGAACTTGTTTTGCGAATGTTGAAGTTGTATTGCTATATTTAAATTTGGTTCCCATTAGTTAAATAATTCTAGTATTGCAGTAATCCCAGCGGTTAAATCAGCATTATAAAAAGACCCATGATCAACAAGAACATAAACTCATTATTTTTTAATCTAAATTATAATGTATAGTAATATGCGTAATAAGTGTAATTTTCATCTTTTCATTGATTATTATTAAATGTGTCATTAAAAATATTGGTTGTAAGTTAACTGACTCATCATTCTCATTTTTGTTGTTTAAAATCTGTAATTTTACTTATACTTTTAGTAGTAAAATGTGTTGGGAACCATTTTCTAAAAGTGTTGCTATGATATTGGTACAGGGGTACAAAATCAGATTAATAGGATTAAAAGATTACAGTAATTAAAATTTATAAAGATAAATTTAGATGTGAATTGGATATTAAAATTATTAAGATGCATTTAGTAAAGAAAGAAAATATAATTCATAATTTAATAAAATGAAGCTGATTGAGAAACAGAAGGAATCTAACTTAATTTAATATCTAAAACGAATTTGGAAATTGATGAACAATACTTTTTCGACTATTGAACGTAGTAGGTACTAATCAAATAATAAAGCCTTTATAGTGTGTTGGATTGAAAAAATAAGCTAGATCGTTAAGGAGTTTGTTTTTATTGATATATAAAATTTTGAAACGAAAAGATGTAACCGATCTGTGTAGTAAGAAATTAATAAATAAACCTTTTTAAAAAGTTTAAATATGTTTGGTGTATAAAAGGGTTTCAGTTAAAGGTAAAATTCGCATGGTGTACAGGAAATAAAATGAAATGTTAAAAGTAAGAAGGTGGGCAGACTAAAATGGAGGAAGATAAAGAATATGGTGAGAATACCAAACTAAAGCAGTTCTAATCTACAAAAGCAAATAAAAAAAAATACTGAGTTGGGTTTGTTGTGGGATTATATTTGGCGTTTGGCATCGATTGCATTGGATTACAACAAACAATTTACAAGGGAAGAGAATCGCAAGGAAGGCGTTCGCAGAGTGTTTATGGGGCTTGTCAAATAAGGTCTGGTAGCTTGTGTCTGGTCGGGATTCTTGGTGCTGAGCTGTAACGTACTTCAAATGAGTAATTTGGATTGAATATTAAAGAAAAACAACTATCTGTTTGGATCTGTGCAGTAATGGGGCTGTGTAAGCAGATTCTTGGGGCAAACTAGTTTCCTGGGTTGATTCAGATCCTGATTCTGGACGTTTTTGGCAGTTTGGTTATCAGTCGAGGCATTCACCGTGATTTTGAGTAGAGCGGTGGTGGTGTGATCGGTTGCAGAGTTCGACGAACTGGTTTCTTCAGAGAAGAGAGTTCAATAAAGGTAAATGAATCCAGGTATTATATAAGAACTGAAATAAAATAAAGATTAAAGTGAATTAATTTAATTAAGGTAGTGCTTACTATTTGGGATTGTCGTGTGACCAATGTAAAGATGAAGTATTCGTGATTAAATTTTCAAAACAATTTTGAGGTAACATTTGAGACGAGTTTAGAATTGTCATAATTAGAATGGGAACATCAAATCTCAGAATAAGCAATCTAGATCAAAGTAATCCGCTCTCATTTTCAGTCAAGTGCATCTACAGAAGCTACCAGAAATAATTTTAGATATTCAAAATAGATAAATAGGGCAATTTAATCGATTAATATATTTAATTATAAACATAAACTTATAGGCAAAATAACGTTAAGCGTTAACCTTATCAGTATATTGCTACATAAAATAATTGTTCTGTCTACTACATTCTTAATTACGCTTACTTATATTTTATAGTTGTACTTGAATTGAAGTTTAGATACGGATGGGGCCATAATTATATATAACAGCAATAAGATAACATGAACAACGAAATAGAATGCTTGAGTAAGAAAGAGATGACCATACAACAAAATTATTTTAGTAGGCACAATTAGTTGACATATGTCGCAATTAAAGTGAGCGTCGAGCCTACTCGTATATTTGCTACTATGTTTATCTCTTTCTTGTTCAAGCAATATGTGTTATTTTCTTGTTCATGTTATCTCATTGCTGTTATATATAATTGTGGCCCCATAGGTATATGTGTGTTTTAACATGGTTCCGATACGAGCTGGTATTGATTTTTCATGTCGTCTAGATATAACATTGAAAAGAAAAAATAATGGAGAAATCAGTACCAAATGGTATTGTATATTAAACTAAACGTCACCGTTGTTGCTTGGAATTTATATCTCATTATACCTGCTAGAGATTATGGCTTATCAAGGATTCTGAGTACAATAATGGTAAATTTTTGAGAGCTTACCTTTAAAATGTAATCTTTCAAATATTGACACTCAGTGGCACCTGTATTTAGTAATATTCATTTTAGTGTTAACCCACTCCCTTCTGCCGCAGTGTAGTTAGCGGGGGGTTGAACGCAATGGTTACGGGACCATTTTCGGTTATTCGCTATCTGGCTTGCTTTGAAGAGTGTTGCTATAATCATTGGTTTAGTTTTGTGTTTATTAGTTGTTAAAGCTTTCAACGGGTAACACCATTTTGCAATCCTATTGAAGTGTCTCAGTTGTACACCTTGTGATCTTAATTGAAGTGCATCCTATGACATTTACGCGCTAAACTAATAGGAGTCAAAGTTTGTATTACCGTCTTAGGTTATCCCTTAAAAACACAAAAGAACGAACGACAACAGCCCAACATCCATTCAGCAACTTCGACAAGTCGTTTTAATTCTACAGAAGAAACACGGCGTGTACCTAAACCTCATCAGCACACACAAAGCGCGCCGCACTTAACCTAATAAAGTGTAATTTTATAATGAAATCGTCATGAAATAGAGAGGGCGACAACATGCACGAAAACCTGTTAGATCACTTGTCACGTAGGTATTCAGGCCTGCAGCCCTTCTGCAGCGAGGGCGAGCGTTTTTGGTGGGCGGCCAATGCACTGACCCTTGCCATTACGTCCACCCATCACTCCATTGTAATGATCGCGAAAATCCAGCGCTTTGTTGGTAAATGGACAAACAAAAATCGGGTATTACTCAATCAGGGCGATTACCGCGCCGTCGAACTAACGCTGGAGTTTATAAAGCGGTGAAATGGTTGCCGTAAATAATTCCAGATTTTAATCGGTTATTGAAAGGCGATACACGCTCTAAATTATTAAGGGCCCCACACGCTTGAGCACTGATTAAAACATAAATTTCGGCTGCTTAGAACTGCGTGAGTTATTATGGTAATATACTCGTTAATCAATATAATGTTTTAATATCAGGACTCATTTGTGTTTTTATTGAAAGGTCTTAAAAGCGACGAAAGACTGAAATTTACTACCCTTTATTTTGGTCGCCTGTAGAAATTGTTTAGCACCAGTAAATCTGAATTCTAAATAACGAAGAGAAGGAACCTAAGATAAAGTATCGTTTCAAATGAAGGTCTTACATTCTGTCGGTGTCTTTAAATATTGGAATTTTAGTTCAGCAAGTACCTATGATTTCGATTCCTACAGACGTTAACTGCCACAAAAATCTAGCGCCAAGCGCCCACTGCCATTTCCCAATCCGACTTGGGTAACCGTGGGGGTCGTAATGCATAAATCTTTTCAAAGATGAGAAGCCAATGCTGCTTACAGTAAGAATGTTTATAGCAAATCTGACACGATACAGTTATAGTATACTTAACTAAATATACAGCAGGTAGTCATTAGAAGACATAGAGTAAAAGAATAAATACAAAGAGAAGATTTAAAAGTAAACAGGCATCGTGAAATTAGGACAATATCAAGAAAATTACCAAATAATCTACAAACCTAGTCCAAGAAAGTATTGACGAATTACTGGAAGTAAGTGGCATAAACAAAGAATATATTAAAACCCACGCATTTGTATATAAAAAAGACGATGAAGAACGAAAAGGTATATAAGGGGAAAGAAGTTATTCGACAAGTATACTCTTTCTCAGGAGAAAAAGCAACACCTAACCAATTAGGAAGAACAAAAATACTTGAATATCTAGAAACACAAAACAGCAGTTGTAGAAAGCATTAGAAAACAAAATAACGTCGTAAAAATAATATACTCTGTTAAAAGACATATACGCATGTAAACCTGAATACAGAAAATGAGAAAATACCAGGACGTAATGGACTACTCACAGAGATGGTCAAATATGTAAGAATGCTTCTACTACTGCAGTACAACATCTTTTCAACCCAGGCCGATATACATGAAAGATACTACAGTTATGATGAGTTAAGTTACGCAATGGCGATGAATCTTACGAAGAAACTTAGGACAAACAAAAAGTTTCTTTATCCCACCTCGTAGTTGTGCACCATAAAACGCTGAAAATAAGTATCACAACTTTACACTTGAGGAAGTCAAATCTCTATTTAAAAAATATAAACACTTAATAAGTTTCCTGGTCCTGAAGGTTTATCCGTGGAACAGTTTGTCCTGATTCCGTTTTGGGGATGATCTTTGATAAATATTTAAGTGGTGAACCGGCGTCAATGGAATGGAAGATTGTTTATATTCCATTGAATCATAAAAAACCCATCAAAGAAACTCTTCGGATTATAGAAATCACAATGTAGACTACGCGGAAGAGATTTGGAAAACAGAATGGCTGCACAAATAAAAGAAATAAAGTATGATAAAAAATATTTTCATCTAGTGTGGTTATGGAATAGTTCCTAATTTATGAATACAACTATACTTATACTTAAATGTCAAAACTTAAATTTTATTTTTGAGTGAGTTATAGTTGCATTCATAAATTATATGACATAGCACTAGATGAAAATAGTTTTTGATCACATTATAAAAAAAAGTTAGATTTGAATGATCTTGTAATGATATCATTTTCTGCCCTAACGACCGATGGAAGAGCACTAGTACATGGACATCCGTTAACAACTAATCTTCATAGGCCTGAAGAAAGTATAAGACAACGTTCCTGTTACTAAATTGCGAGAAGCGATGGAAGATAGTACTGCCGTGTTCCACAGAGTTGGCTTAGACCAGTGTTTCTCAACCTTTTTGTACGGGCGACTCCTATTTCATTAGCTGTAACTTGGTGACTCGCTATATCTAACCAAAGTTTAAAAACAGAAACGTTAAAACGTTGGAATGGCCACCCAAACCTCCAAAACCCGATCCTCCTGCAGCAATAGTCTTTCTTCCCTATATCCAAGTCACGGACCGCATAGGAAAGTTTCTTCGAAAACAAAACATTAAAACAGTATTCAAACTCCCGAGCAAAATCTCACAGGTTATTCCTTCATCTAAAGATAAATTAAACACTATGTCATCTAAAGGTGTTTATAGAGTCCCTTGCTCTTGTAATGCTGTATACATTGGTGAAACAGGTCGTTCAGTAAAAATTCCCATCTCTGAGCACCAGCGCTTTCTCAAGTCAGGTCTCGTTTCATCATCGGCCATCGCCGAACACCAACGGATACTGGTCATAAGATCCTTTTTGATGAAACTTCCATTATCTGCAAATGCCCATTCTTCTTTAGCAGAAAGATTCGCGAAGCCATTGAGATTTGCAAACACCCTAATAATCTCAATCGGGATAAAGGCTTTCCCCTTCCTTCTATGTGGAAAGTGCTAATTCCTAAGCCCCGCCCTCCGCCACTGAACCGCGACGGCATTTGCTGAATCGCGACGGCGCTTGCCTATAAATTCTCGCCTTTCTTCTTCCGATAGTCAGTCGAGTTTCGCCTCTGACGTGGTTCACACGTTGAGTTACAGTGCTCTTTTGCTTTTTTCCTCCTGATGAAGCCCCTTACAAAAGTGGGCGAAACGTTGAGTTCTTCGATCTCAATCATGACACGGTCCAATCCCGGAAGTCGTTTGTTACTTAATGACAATGGCCGTAAAAGCCTCAAAAATCAGTGACAATTAGTGACATCGTAGATTGTCAACATTTATAAAATATATAAATCTGGTTTTATTTGTGAATATTTCTGTCTGTACATAAAATGATGTATGCATCTTGTTCATAACTAGCGTTTATGGTTCTTGTTATTTTTTACGCTGTGGGCCATAAACGCTTTCTTATGTCCTTGGTACATAAATAACCATTACGGCCTACTAAACGACACTAAGCAGGCCTAAAGTGCTCTAAGGGCCACTTAATGTCTTTATGGCTAGCGGCGTAAAACTTAGACCGAAAGGCGTAACCATAAGCTTTAACACGGCAAGGGCCATAACCGCTGGGTCTGCACCAGGTGCATACAACATTTTATGTACAGACAGAAATTTTCACAAATAGAACCAGATTTAGAATTTTGTGTCAAACTAACACGTAACACAGTAATTCCGTAAAGTGACACATTACGCCCTCGAAAACAGAGTAAAAGGTATCCAATTCCGCCCGGTCGTAAATAAAATGTTGTATGCACCTTGCACCTCGTCAATAACTGGCGGCAATAAGCGCCTTCTTACGCCCTTGGTACATAAATAAGTATTACAGTTTCTCTACCAAGTATTTTATATATTTAAAAAGTGTTCATTTATGTAGTAAAAATATTATTAGAACATTCGTGACTGTCTTCGCGACCCCTTGACCCATCCCTCGCAACCTCCAGATTGGGAAACCCTGGTTAGACAAAACTATGGAAACGACATAATATTGTAAATAAATAGTTAAGGCGGTTCTCATTCAGAATCAACACGCATATTTTATCGGTTACTTATTTCTAAACAACATTAGAAAGTATAACCAAATTCTTTCAGTTACAACTGGCGCATCAAAAATTGTTCCAAGTGATTTCTCCAAGGGAGCCTTGATGTGAATTTGACGAATCTATCTTTTAACAGGATACGGACACAAATAGCTTCCTTCCTTTTTCAATCTCATTGTAAATTAATGATGCTCACGTTGACATTACTTTTCAATTAACATATCCATAAACTTTGTTTGTTATCAAAATCACCTTTCACATATCTTTACACAACTATTTAGTCTTAAACGTCAGATTGACCTAACCTCTAAATTCAGATATAGATGGCTATATTTATTGTTCTTTAAATTGGCCGGGAGCAGGTACTCTCAGGTAATTAATTATTTTAAATTATATGGTTTCATTTACTTCTCATTAATCTCGCCTTTTTGATAACCTTTCAAGATTGTGCTACTATAAAGACCATTTCTTTTCATAATTTGGTTTGAATAAAACTAATCCATTAATAATATTATCATTTGAAGATTTTGAGTTTTTCCCAAATGTGGATAGCACATTGCATATAAAGTATGCCAAATCGTTGCCAAAAATTTTTAAACATTCCGGGAGACTCAACCACCTATTAACTTCCCTTTCTGTTCTTGCTCCTAGTTTTGTTAAATGTAGTTGTTTATAATTTATTTATTTATGTATTCTATTAATGTGATTTTGACAAGGCTTTAGTTGATATTTGAAAACAGTGAAATTAAATATGCTTACTATGAGTATACTATAAAACAAAAGTTTTATATATTTTTTTATATAATATAAGAAATACAATTTTATGGGTGGACCAGTTCATTTGTTGAGCAGTATAGATGTCTAACATACAATCATATTCAAACCTTTTATGAAGATCCAGGCTACTTTGAAGGACGCAGCACAGCTAAGAGAAAAACTCTTACATGTCTACAGCAATTTCACCAGTTATCTTGTCACGTTTCGCCCAGCGCGAACACGATTTTGGAATTAAAAATTAATTCGCGCGTTCTCCCATGGCTTGAAGCACGTTAGGAATCTTTAGCCGTGCGAACAGCGATAAGTAACGTCACTGCGGAGAGACGCAGGTATACTGCCGGGCATTCGAAGCAAAATACCCTACTCCAAAAAACTGGAGCGTCGTAAGACAGAATTTTCCTGAACCTTTCTCCTAACCTAATTCTGCTAAGGGGGGCCGGCTGGCTCTTCGAGAAAATTCCTGACAGATTATCCGCACCTAGATCTGTCTTCAGGAAGGCTACTATCAGGCTCATCGAAGACACTCCTGTCTGCCAAGATATGCCTAGACCCGTCTTCAGGAGGGCTACGATAAGGCTCATCGAAGACTCCTCTGTAAATAATTTCCCCAGATCCGGTACACTCAGGGGACGCTTTAGATCCTTGCAGTGAATTTCCCTGAGCCGAAACACCGGAACAGACGACATTAAAACGTCTAATTGCGACCTTAACGGTATAGCACAAGAGCGGCTTAAAGCTCGCGCTAGAAAGTCCAGCCCGTATTTACCTGCAGCGGAAGGCCGCATCGCAAAGAGCCGACGTTCGCAATTTCGCACGTTTAAATTCTTGAGCCATTCATCAATCACACTCGCTTACCTGGACCTCCAAGGATTCCTGAAGGTGACGGAAAATGTAAACAAGATAACTCCGCCGCGATCGCTTGAAGATACTGCACGTTCAGCACATATGGGAAGCCCGCGAGCGTAAGCAACACCAGGTATAATAGTATTAGGAGCAAAAGTTATACTTTATGTGGCGAGGCTGGACGGTTTATCTGCCGAGCCACATAAAGATATTTTTGCTCCGAATAACATATAGTTTTTTTCTTCAAACGTTTTTATAACAAATTATTTACAATTTTGTGAACAAAATTCGAAGAAAATTACTTGATCTCGTCAGCGGCAGATAATATTATCTGCCGCTCGTCAGCGGCAGATAAAATTGTCAGCGGCAGATAAAGTCGTCAGCGGCAGATAATATTATCTGCCTATGACGAGCGGCAGATAAAGTGTTTTAGATGCCATGGCAATGAAGTGACAGTTTAGCATCCTCAATCCAGCAGTATAATGGCACATTGTACTGCCGTTTGAAGAAAAACTTTATTAATTGTAATTAAGGTCCCGGGTGGTGTAGCTTGAACAAGCGTCCACGTTCGATCAGCAGAGTTAAGCAACGCTCTCTCTGGTCAGAACTTGGATGGGAGTTCCACGGCTGCATCTCTCGGGGCCTCGTGATGCGGCTGTCACGGAAATAGTTGGTCCCGGCGGTCATAACAACATTATGACAGTCGTTAGTGGGGTTGGAAGTCCCCATAAATGCACAGCGATGCCTATAATTGGCCTAACGGCTGTTGGCTGAGTGCGATATAAATATAAAATATAAAATCCTGTCTGCATTTCGCCCGCTTGAAAAATAATAATTCAAATTTCGTTTATGCACGGTGCAAGGTGGCCCTTGTTTGCGGTCTCGACTAAAACTGTCATATTTATGTAAGTAGGTTAAATGAGCGTATAACACAACGAGACCTACTGTGTACTGAGGCTGCCCCGAAAGTCGCGAACACCACCTGAAGACCGCCGACTGAAGAGTACCCGATTTGGTTTGATTATAAACATTGTTATATTTTATTTTGTCGTTATGAATAAAATTTGATTTTATGTATTTACTAGTTAACCAAATTATACGCTTATAAATATATTCTGTGTACTTTCATGGGGTACAAAACTTGAGTATATTAATGATACCTTTGGCATTCTGAGCTGCCTGGAGTCAGTATCAGCCTGACAAATTGTAGCAATCAGTTAAATTAAATTAAACTAGCCAGTACCGGCTACAATCTGCATCAAACTGAGGATGATGGTACTCTCCAACAGGTAAATGCTGTCTGATAACTTTTAAATTATTATTTTACATCAGTTTAATTAGCAAACGTGTGACAATTTATCATCTTTGAAGAATTGCAGAAATACAAGTATTTCGGGTAATTTACACTCATATACTCTTTTTTATTGTAAAATAGCAAAGTTTTCTAGGCATATACCCTAGTTCCCACGATTTTCCTAGCAACTGCATAAAATTGACGTTTGAAAATATAAATTTGACATTTGAAAAATCTAAAATAAATTAAATAAACCTATTACATACCTTGTTGTGTTTGTAGGTTGTAGAAAATGTATACACCCGTAGCTTATTACAAACTTCATTACATCCAAACGGAGGGTGAAGTTAGCTACCCATCTTATTGCCAACCACCACCTTGCAACGTAACTGTATAATACCATATGTAACTAAAAACGTTCAACAAACTTAGTTTTTTCTTACAGCTAATATCACATTTTCAATAAACATTCCTAAACGAATATATCACTTTTGAATTTAATGTAGCCCTTCTTGAAACATTTGAAGTTCACATATTTATGTTCATTTTTCCACATTAGAACTCCAGATGCCTGGGCTGCACTTCAGTTCATGTTCGTTCTGAAGTTATTTATGCAAAATCTGTAATATATGTGTCATAGCCAAGAAGCTATCGACCGCCTTCTTTTAGTAGTGCATTTGGCCATGTCAAACATCAATTTGTAATTCTATTACACATTTTCACTTACAATAATTTACGTAGGCCTATTTAACTGAATTGGGCCCTTATGTCAACTACGCTTTAATGATTATTTAAATTATGTATCGATATTTTGGCGAGGCTTAATTATGATGATGTAATCTCCCTATTGAGATATTGTGCTGATTTACTGTGATATGAATTTGTGATATGCTGGTTTGGTTTGCCGTATGATATTTTTGTGTGCATTTTAACTGTGTTTGTATTTTTGTTTGCTGCAATTATACTGCCTTGACATCTTTGCCTGCTTATCTGATTTGTGCCTTTGCCGTTACCTTTTTATTTTCAGGTTTGGTTAGTAGCGCCTTCTGTAGTGTACGTTTTGTTTAGCAAACTGTTGGGTTACTTGCTACTTGGCGCCCATATTTTTATTTTTCAGCTGGAGCTTTTGCGTTTTTTGTTTTACCCACGACCAGCTCCGGCTGAGTAGTCGGTTGTCTTTGCTTACTTCTTTTACAGCCTCCGTAACGGTAACAGGATAGGTTGCAGTCTTGAACATTGTGGAAGTAAAATATACAAGGTGGTTGATTTCTTAGAATATACCAACTAGAAAGCAAATAAAGACATTTTAAAAGGTGAAATTAATTAAGAAACAATAACTTACTGTGTTATTTAATGTTATAATGTACCATTCTAAGGATTGGGCATTTGAAAATTGTTGTTGACATTTGGTTGACATTAGAAATGACGTTCGATTTGAATGAATAGTTTAAAATATTTGAAAATCATTTTTTCAGAACAAAGTAACTAGATAACCGAACCCAACCCTGTGAGAGTTTCAGGCGACATCATATCAATATTAGAAGGTTTACATATTAAAAGGCACTATTTAAATAGGGTAGCCAGTGCACAATATTAACTGCCGAACTTTATGACACAAACATCAGCCTTACGACAAGAAATTTGCTTAGCTTTCATTCCATTTATGATGCCCTACTTCAGTTGCGTATTACATCTTTGGATAAAGGAATGTAGCAGAGTGCATAGCATAGCCGCTTGGGTACAGAAATGTATTTACATTTACATAGAAATCATTCATGTTTGTTTGTTTGTAATGCGAAGTACCAAGTACTTTAGACACCGACTGCTATTGTCATATGGTCAAAGTCCTACTTAGAATTTTGTGATGTTTTCGTCACTAATTATGAGTATGAAAATGGCAAAGACAATTAAATAGATAGAGAACAAGTTTACGGCAATGGAAATTCTGCTTTATGGAATAAGAGTATCAGAAATTACATACATTTGGTAAAATCGCTTATTGAAAGTAATGTGACTTTAAGTAATGACGGTTCAAGGGTAAAATATATGAAGTATGTGTCATAAATTAAGATATCAAGGTAGGACAAATATTAATCAAACGCTGACGGATAGTATCTAAAGGAGAGAACTATCTCGGTACATGCATATAGAAACAAAACGTTTGTTGCGACCTCCCGTCGGGACATTTAGCTTAAGTAAGACTTTGTATTATTTTATTAATAATTTGAGCTGTTGGTTTACCTTGCTAGCTCAGTATGCACGAAACTTTTAAAATATCGAGTCAAGGTTACGAACGATTACTGTTTGCTAAAAACAGGAAGTTGGTAGGCACCTCTAGTGTTCTCGGACCGCAACTGACTTGAAACAACATATGCAAGTGAAGCCAAGTATTGACTTTGAAACACATATAAGGTCAATAAAGAAAACAAAAGGATATTGAATTGAAACCTATGGCCATTCCTAAACACGAATATAAAATAAGAATGAGCACTCTACAGGCGATCCCAAGAAGAACACTGTATTGGCAATCGGTTGGCAAATACTTGGCCCAATATTAAATGATTGTTCAATATTGTCAATAATTTACCGATATAGTGTATATATTGTTTTCCAATTATTTACCAATAGATTGCAGCGCTATATTGTATCTATGATTACCCAATGATAGTTTTACAATTATTGCATATTTAAATGTAATCTATATAAGCACAATATAGTTATTGATATATTTTGCCAATTTAGATTTTCAACATAAGCAATATATTGCTACAATATAGCACTGCAATATTGAATGCAGCCTTGGAATCTATATAAATACAATATCTAATTCAATTATGATGCCAGTATAGATATGCTACATAAATATGTTAATGACACAATATTGTTTTACAATACATTCATACAATTATTTATTTATAGCATATTGTCATATAATCTATATGAATACAATATAGTTATTGATATAGTTTGCGAATTTCGATTTTCAATATAAGCAATATATCGCTACAATATAATACTGCAATATTGAATGCAACCTTGGAATCTATATTAATACAAATATTATTTCAATTAGGATGACAATGTAGATATGCTATATAAATATGTTCATGATATAATACTGTTTTACAATATTTACATATCATTATTTACTACTAGCTCTTGTTCCCATCACATAGGAAGGCTTAGTCCAATTAAAATGGTTTTTACATTTTTAAAATTGAATTGTAAATTAAAAAATTACAGAAGGTTTTTAACGTCTTTAATATAGAAAGCAAGTGTTCAAATTATATACAAAATAAGTAAATATTTTTTAGTGTTGCCATAATACTGAAACACCTGGCAACGTGAATTACGTTAATTTGCAATGCAAAAAAAAATCGCAGACGGTCCAATTCCAACCTGTGGACATTTCATTGCTAAAACAACGCTCTAACCGCTGATCTACGAACGGGCGTTTTGTGTAATAGTTTATCACTCCGGTATACATGGGCACCGAACAGGACACCCGATCAAATACGAAGTGCGAATCGTCACTCGGTGCCATATTCCTTGTCTTTGTTAAGTGCACGCTTTCAATAGAAGATGGCAAATATTCAAAAACTTAACCGAACAATCAGATGTCCGCACAGAACAGGAGAAAGGGAAAAATGCAACCGTTAGGATTTAGGCTTAGGAATGCACTCACTAAAATAACAGCCGGCCATTGTAGACCATCACCAGCCTCAACAGTATCAACAAAATCGTATCACCTATTGCCTCGTTGTTTCGTTGTGTCTATATACATAATTTCATATTTATTAATCTTTATTCCTGCCTGTGCCAGTGCCATTGTAATTACTGTAGGTACATTCGTTGTTGACTGTCGATACAGCATGCAACGTAAAAGTAAGTAAAGCAACTTTTTATTTTTAAAAGTAAAGCTAAATGTTCGATTTAAGGGCGGTAATCATATTCTAACTTACAAAATGTATTCATAGAGTATTTTTTTGTTTTCTATACGCGAGTATAACTAACAATTGAGCAAACGAAAATGAAATCAAGCTTGGCTTTGAAAATTAAAACATATGTCGATTGTTAATTCACATTATGTTGGATATGGACTATTATAATAACTGTCATGTATGTATAATCTGTAACCTCATTTACCTGTCATATTTAAATTAAAAACATCAGAAGTAATACACCATATGACTTAATTTTTTCAAAGCCAAACTTGATTTCGTTTTCATTTGCTCACATGTTGATGTTACTATATTATTGAAAACTGATTCCCGGTCTTTTAATGCTGTGTGTTGTAAACTATAAATGTCTGTACTAATTTTGTAACTAAACTTTTTTGTTTATAGTTACATATTTCACTACTTATTCCAGAAGTATATTTATAGCATTGGTATATTTAGAGATTGAAAGGAGGATAGATAAAACAATAAAGAAAAGATGGCAAGAAGCAATGTTGTTCTTTAATGAGTATCTATCAATCTGTGATTGGTGAGTATTAAATAAGTTATATTTTACATATGTTATTTAATAATTTTGTATTTATATTAGAGGCGGTCCGAACCTGGTACAGAAGTTGATATTTTAAAATATATCGGTTTTTTCCTAGGAACAGCTGCTAATAGAGATGGAGGCAGAAAGTTTGGCATAACTAAAACAACTCATCAGGTATATGCTTGTTGAGATATGTCTTAATGTACCTATTTAATAACATGTTTTTCAGATTTCCGATGAAAATTAAATTAATCAACATTTCACCAATAAACGCAATCGCAAATGACTGATCTTTTTTTAGGGTGATTGATTACTGTTTTATTTCTGTTTTAGATAATTGGTTTAAGAAGTCGTGATTAGTGTAACTTATATTAGTTCTTAAAAATACGTATTGAAAATAAGTGTTACGAATAATTTTTATTATAATATATGTTTACTTTGAATCTTTACAGTTCTGTACCTTTATTTGATTTTCTCTTTTTGTATAGATTAATTCATACCCACACTTGTATTTACGCGAATTGCCAATATTTAGTTAACAATTTATTATAATATATTGGCTTCCAGTATTGAATATATATGATATAATTACATACAATGATTATTTTTTTCAACATTGCGTAGTTCCCACTTGATCATAGCTCTATATAGATTTTAGTTTTGTTTGCCAATATTGATGAATGTATTATACCAATATTAAATTTATATAATAAAACTACATCGAATTTACATTGATAGCCAATATTGTAAAAGTATTGCAGGAAGTTCACATTTTGATCATAGATCTATATAGATTTACATTATTGTACCAATATTTTGTTGCCAATATTGGTTAACATATTATTTCTATATTGAATTTATATAATGAAATTATACAGAATTTATATTGATAGCCAATATTGTAAAAGTATTGCAGGATGTTCACATTTTGATCATAGATCTATATAGATGTACAATATTGTAACTAATTCACACAATAATTTACCAATGTTACTCCAATATAGGTGTTCTTCTTGGGAATAGCTTTGGGATACTGACATTTACATTTACACATATATAAAACGATATTAATATAGCACCAAAATAATTGCTCGTAAAAGGGTCATCAAATGTTATTGATTTAAAACGGTTTAATTGCTGTTGTCAATTTTTAGGCGCTGTCATAGTCACAAGAGACATCCATTCACGATAGGTAAAATTCGGGGCCCCGATAGGAATTACGTGAAACCAAAAGAATTCCGTCAGAGATCCCGCCGCGCATTCATACTCTCAGTCCCACCAAATTATCACGTTTAGCCCCACTTAGATTTTTTCAGTTCCCAGAGAGAGATCTAACCTAGTATTTGCAGAGTCCAGATCAGTACTTGAGCCTTGAAAAGGAGCTTTCTTGGGCCCTGGAGCCCAAGGGCTCCACCAGTCACCGCTAGTTATGCACCTCAGAAGCTCTGCAATCCTGTCCAAAACCTTTGTCATTCCAAGTTTACGTAATTTCTACTCCTAGGTTCTTCCCCAGAAGTTGAACTACTTGAGCCAACCTTAAACCTGTCTTGAAACTTTCCTTGCTTGGGTTAGTCGAACTGCCTTCAGATCAATAGGCAGCGCAATATCAATCCCAAAATTTAATCTCATTTTGTAATTTGAAGTAAATATAAAATTCAAAGTTTGGTTTATGTATTTGGTAAAATATTTAGCTTTCAACTCTTATTTACTTTGCTCAATTGATTATTATTAATTTTTCCACAGTGATTTTTACAAGACTTCGCGGCTTGTATTATTGATTAAACTGTATCTTCTAACGTAATAGCGAAATAACCTACCTTATTATACGTTTGTATACTTGCCTTAACACACAGAAATTGTGCACGATGAAAATATCTGTCACAAACACTTACAGAGATATAGTATACAATTGCAATAGACCGAATTTACTCTATTCCGAGAGTAAATAACTCACATGCACGGCAGCAAACACTAATGAAGACACTAAGTGACTTGTGTATTACAAAAGCTCAGTTATAATTGATAATTGCAATCAACATGTAGCTATAATTTTTATGCCTTAACGTCGCGGCCATTAACTAACGCCACGAGCTACTATCTCCATAAACAATTAAGTAAAAGGATTGCATTTACAGAATTTCTATGTCGACTAGGATACAATGTCTAATCTCCATAAAATCTGAAATATTGTTTTCCCACAACGTTTTCTTCACGTCGACAGTTCTTGCACCAAACCCTTCAATTTTTCATTTTTTTTTTATATATAGTGAAGAATATTATTTAATGACTAAGATATCACATTCAAAAATTGTGGTAAATAGAAATTCGTTTTAAAGGGTGTCCATTAAGTTGTACTATCCACTTTAAAACAGCACACGGAAATATAATATCGGCGTTGTTAGAGAATATCATACAGTGCGTAATATAGTTAGGGAAATTGGGGGAATTATCTAATTGCATCGCGGCTGCGACATAGCCGGCAATGTTTGACACCGGGGCAGTTTTTGCAATTCCCCTTTTTTCCAAGCTTCAGCGGTCGCCTATGTGATCTCTTTGTACGCAAGTTTGTCCATGCGGGTCACGTCGTTGGACGCAGACCGTTTACGTTGGGAGCAGCGTTATTACACCCAGTTTCTCTCTCGCCTTGTCTTTTTTCCTTCTTTCTGCCCACCCCCACAGGACTTATTTTGATTCTCTAACAGTACTCGCCATACTGCTAATATTAACGGCTTTGCAGAACGCAAAGGACGCACCCTGCTGCAGGAGCGGGACGACGCACCGAATTAAAGCGTAAATAGACCCAGATTAACCTAAGATTTGAATACAAAGCAGTTAATTTTACTGCGTAATTGGGATTCCCAAATGATGTTTTTTCTTAACGAACTTAATATTCATTAAAATTTGCGCCGTTAAAATTAAGTGGCGTTGTCGCGGAAACTAGATAACTTAATTAGAAACGGTGTTTTTTGTTGGTTGAAGTAAATTTTACTGGGTGTAGATTGTTGTATTTTAGTCGTAGACTCAGCATATATATACCAGATCAATGTAATAGTAATAGTAGACAAATAATAATAATAATGCTTTAATTGTTTTAACTCCTATATACTGCGGGTTGATGAAGACACTCTCTTCTGGTTGCATTTTAATTGATATGAATGCTAAGCAATTGATTTAATCCAAACGTATAGGGTTTTTTGAAGTAATAATTTGAAGCTGAAGGGTGCTTGATGAGCAGAAGAAAAAAACTGACAACAAACCTTTGAAGGGTACACCACGTAAAGGGCAAGTAACCCGTATAGCCAATAAAGAGAATTTTGAAAACAGTTGTAGACAACTAGAAGAGCTTGATTTAACAGTATATTATGATACTAGTGTTTAAGTACGCTTTTAAAGCACGCGAGACGAGTTTAAGAGCACGACGTGCAGCGGAGTGCTTTTAACATCGCTAGTGCTTTGATTGCACTTATACACGTGTATCATACGTTACTTTTTCTACGATGGTAACAGAAATATACAAACTTAGTTCAGTGACACTTTTTCCGTCACATTGTGTTAGACATTCTAGGTTATGTTGACATTCAAACTTGCGGCAAAGCGTGTTTTAATATAGTATTAAAACACGCCACCAATGGCAATGTGAGAAAAAGACCTAATTCGGGCGCTAATATTAAGAGTGCTACAAAAGTCACTTTTCACACTAGAAACTGTGCAAAAAGTTGTCATTTTGACACGATCGTAGACATTTTTTTATATGAGTACCGATTTGAAGTTGAAGTAGAAATAAATGCATAAACTCAGATAAAGAAAAGTTGAACTGTTCTTCTGTGCTGTTACGAAAAGAAGAGGGCTGCTCTGTTATACCATCCGCTATTTTTAATCAGGGTTCAAACAATAGCCCAAAAACTGGTGTCATTTATCATTACCAAAACTGAAAAATCCTAAAGCTTTTCTATCTGTTGGAGGTATAATTTTGACTAGATTTGAAAGGCAGAAAGAAGTAGTTGCAGAAGGTTACTTGATGAAGTGGTAGGATAGCTCATTGGAGGAGAGAGGAAAGATCCTTTATTTCATTTTCGTGCCAAACGTCAAAAGAAAGTTCTACCAGTGGGGTACAGGACAATCGACCTGTTGATATAAAGCCTGAAGATGGAGTAGAAAGTATTGCAGTATAATGAGAGTTTTCCTTGGCGTCGACAAAACTGATCTGACCTACACTTACCTTAACGCTGAAATGTACTTTAAACTGTGTCTGATAAGAGCGCTGTTTGTTTCCGGCTTTACATAGTAAATAATACGTCGGATAAAGGACAACTGAAATATAACAAATATGTAAATTTTAACTGCGAGATTTGAGCAGTTGGACGAGTAACAGGAATTTTTGAGGTAAAGCCCGTGCAGATGTATTTATGCGCACTACAATCTACTGACTTGTTCCTAAACTATTCGCTGAAGATGATCATGATACATTAACGTTGCCGTAATATAAAAATAAGTATTTAATTTATGAACAATTCGAAATTACATAAACTATAACTTTGCTGAGAACAACAGAATAGAATATTCGAAAAATTCGTTTTCAAACGGCGGTTCCATTCAGTAGTAGTGAAATTTATTCGTACTGAAGAGAGCTAGAACGAGCCGCAGTTAACCCCAGGTGCGAGAGAGGTGGCCAAATGAGGTGTATACATGTAGATCCAAAATAATTCAAAGGTAGGCGTACGTCAGAGACACTTCGAGGACGGCCCAGTAGTCAAAAACCACACCATATCAGAAAAGAACAACCTGATTGATCATTTTAACACTTTATTTTTACTGAAGCATCATTATTAATATAAACTGTTTTCTACTAAACATCTAACTCATGCTGTCCTAATTTAGTTTTTATTTTCCGTGTTTTTTATGTAGTTATTATTCTTCCATACTTTTTTAGCTTGTTGCTTCACTTACACGCCAATAAAAGAGCTGGACCAATGGACAACCTTCAGCTGTGTGTGCTTTTCTTTTCGTCTACTATTGTTTGACTTTAGTTTTTCTTACATATCCTTCGTGACAAATATATCACCTACAAAACCGAGGTAATTCACATATTTTGCTTGTATTACTATACTTTTATTTATAGGAGTTTATTCCAACTACGCTTTTTATGCACACAATTTAAAAATTAAAACGATATAGTTATAAATAATTAAATTTACGAACAGGGAAAGTGTAACAGCAAAAGTTAAATTAATATTTTGTAATATTGCCACTGTTTGCAATTGCAGCTTCCAATCTATCCGTCATGCAAGTTAGTGGATTTATAATATACTCAGGATTGAAGTTGCATTTTTACGTATATTAAATTGAGGGACAATTGTTCTTATTTGCATTCCTTTTTATAATCCTCTCTTTCTTTGTCGATTTCATTCATATGTTATTAAGGTATTATTCTAAAAGTTGTTTACATTAGGAAAATAAGAATCATAACTACAGTTAAAATATCAAAATTATGTTATCAAATTACAGTTGCTACAACAGTTTCTTAAAAATTGGCAATAGCAATACCAATACAAGGCATACTCATACATTTTTCAACTAATTAGAAGCACTGTTGAAGAAGAAACATTTTTATTCCTTTTTTAATGTTAAAATTATTTAAATATTGGTAATTCAATGAAAGATTATAAAACTTGAGATCTATAGAATTTTGTAATGACTTACTTAATCTATATTTAAGTACAGTAAGGTGATTAGCCCCACCTGTACTTATTATAGTTATGCACATCAGAATGCAAAAGTTAATGCCGTTTGTGGTTGTGAAAATAATGTTTTTCTTATATATTATATCGTTCTCTTTTAATATACCTAGTCGTATTTAGAATCGTATGGCCTCTTTGATTCCTCGAATATTTGTGTGGTTTAATACATTTACATCTATATTCCCCACTAAGGTAGAATATAATGAATTGCCTTCCTCTCGGGTATGTTTTCCAAAACTTATTCGGATATTTTTTGAAACAACGTAATCCTACTCATTTTATTCTATTGTGCTGAAATATAAATACATATATTGCTACATATTGCTGTAATATATACCCTGTGCAAGTTAGGAACCTACTCAAACTCGATTAAAAGCATATTCAAATAGCTTTTAAATCTGGACACTTTTCCTGTCACCTGATGTTATATTACAAATATTTTACTATAAGCTATCGCTTCAGAAGATTGCAAGCTTAAAACGACAGAACTTTGGTATAATATAGATGTTTAATTTCATTTCGACAGATCTGACAAGCTGTAAATATAATCGTATTTCTAGAAGCAATTTTGAGCTCAGAATTATCGTTGTAGCTATGTACGAAAGTTTGATGTTTGCAATTAATAATATGATGGCAAATCTGGTTGAAAACATAAAGCTAAACCATATAACGGGTGTCCCTAAATGAGACGTCATTTTAAATTTACAGCCATTTTTTGTGAAGAACACAGCATACTAAAACTTTGACATTTGTCAAGAGGAAACATGGAGTTTAGTCATGGAGAGATACTCGAACGCCCAACTCGTAAAATTTGTAAAAATTTACTACAAAAATAGTAAGAATTTTGCGGAGACGGTTCGCCAAGTCCGCACATTATTTGATCATCATGCCGCACCGTCTCGCAACACTGTGCTGGAATTAGTTCATAAATTTCAGTGTTCTGGTGCAGTCAGGGCCGGCTGTGGGTTTTGCGGGGCCTCGGGAAAATATTATGTGCGGGGCCCCTTCCCAAAAAGGAAGAAATGAGACATGAACATAATTTTATCAATTTATTTAATGAAATATTTATTTCTTCAATATATTCAATAATATACATACATAAACATAATATTTTTTATTCCTATTTCGTACAAACTTCTTTTACTGCTAATTCCTCGATAATATCATCAAAATTTATCTGTTTTTTACCTCCTGCTCTATTGACAATATAGCCACCCCCTTTAACCTATCTTATTGCATGGTTGATCTTAGATCATTTTTAATTAACTTTAATTTGGAAAAACTGCATTCGGCGGAGGCTACTGAAACAGGCGTTGTTAGCATAATTCTCAATGCTATATAATTAGGTATTGGGATATACATCGTCTATATTACCTTTGCAAATTTGTTTCAGGCAATCTAATGGAGTTGTATTCTCTTGAATAATTTGTGACAAAAATTTTAACTCATGAAATAAATTGTAACCATCAATATCACCATTTTCGCCATGGTGAAGAAATAGATGAAGATCCTTGCAAAATTTTTTTACTTCGTCATGGTTTTTATTTTTTTAATTTCTAATGTTGTGTAAAAAAACCAAATACATGATTATAACGAGTATACTGTTCAAATTTTCATCCAGAGCAACAATAGCACAATCTACAATTTTTAAAAAATAGTCCACTTTAAATAACTGTTTTGCATCGTTTCCAATGTCGTCATTGTTTTCATAGGTAGACATTTTTTGTTTTTTGGAAATACGTTTCGTTTTAAATTCTGATGATATATTTACACTACTACATATTTCACCACTACTAATTATTGCATCATCAAACCCAGAATTTCTGTAACTTTTAAAAAAATTTAGAAGTTGTTTTATGTGCTCTAAAACTACATAAATTTGCCATGAACCAAAGATCACCACAGTAATTTGATATTTAGTTTCCTCCTTATCGGTTTTTGCGGATGCGATCACTACTAGGTGTCAATTTACGCTGATAGGTCTCTCGGAAATGTATGTAAAAGGTCCACGCAGTACACTCATATTATGGGTGGTAAGTGATTTGTAAATCGTCGCGGCCCACACAATGCGTGGGGCCCCTTTAAGCGCGGGGCCTCGGAAAAAATCCCCGAAGTCCCGACCTCTGAGCCGGCCCTGGGTGCAGTTCAGAATACTTTGGGGTTTTTTGAAAGATAAAGTGTACGCCAATGATCCACAGACCATTCAAGACCTCTAGGAAAAAAATCAATGCAATATTAAAGAAATTAGTCTACAATTATTAAGAAGCTGAAAGGCACTAACATCGTAATAACTGAGGACTTAACCAGGCAACGGCTGCAGCTCCTGAAATGTGCCAGCGAGACATTTGGAATTCGGTGCGTGTGGACAAATGACGGGAGAATTTTTGCAAATAAAATTGGGAAGAAGTTTATGATTACATCTGATGATGATATCAGCAACGTGGAATAATAAATTTAGGAAACAGCATTAAGTATTAAGTGCTAAAGCACTTGATCTGCCAAGTAGATTGTATCTTGAGAATTTAATTTATATTGTTTGTGTTTATTATTTATTTTGATTTTAGGTGTGGATATCAGGTGATACCATGGCAGTGGGGTCGAAAACAATTAGAATATACTACCAAAATGTCAGAGAACTTAGAACGAAAGCAAGCGAATTTTCAAATAATCTTTTAACTGAGCACTATGATATGATAGTGTTAACCGAAACGTGGTTGAGTGAGGATATTGGTAATTATGAATTATTTGATGACCGCTACCAAATTTTTAAATGTGATCGTGATAGAGTTGTTACAGAAAAACGTAGGGGCGTGGGTGTTTTAATAGCTGTGCTAAAGTGTTATAATGATAAATTGATAAAAACAATTAGAGTTGAAAATGTTGATTCAATTATAATATTATTGTTAAATGTTAAAAAACAGAAAATTACTTATTCAATTAATGTACTTTATATTGAACCAGCTATGAGTCTTAATACTTATATAGATTTCTTTAATAGTTTAGAAAACATTGAAGAGATATGTAATGGTCAATTGATTATAGTCGGCGATTTGAACATTCCTGCAATTACTGATTCTAGTTTTAATTTAGAACAAGGTAACAGATATACAAAACCGTTGAATTTATTCATGCAAATGTTCAGATTAAAATGTATTATTAATAATATTAAAAACATAAATAATAGAACTCTTGATTTGGTCCTTTCCTGTACCCAAATACATGTAGAACAAGAGGAGTCACTACTTGTTTCAATAGATCATCATCATCCACCATTGCAATTGTGTCTAACTGTTGATATCTACGAAAAACATACATGTGAGAAGCAATTATAGATATAATTTTGCAAAGGCAAATTGTTTACAAATGTATCAGATGCTGAGAGATAGTGACTGGGACATTCTAGGACATTTTCAAGATGTAAATGATTGTGTTAAACAATATTATAAAATACTTAACAAAATTACTGTACCCAATGTGAAAATTATTGATTACAAATACCCTGCATGCTTTTCTCAAGAGTTAATAATGTCGTTAAAGAACAAGGAGTTCCATATGTTAAGGTAACATCAATGTAACTTCCATTTAACTGAATATAAAAGGTTGCGTAGGGAGACAAAGTATAGAATAAGCTTAGAATATCAAAATTATGTGGACAATATTCAAAATAATATAAACTCTGATGTTAGAGCTTTTTTGAAATTTGTAAATAATAAAAGAAACAATAATGTCACAACATATGAATACAAACATGATAATAAAACCATTGAAAAAGGAGATGAAGCTCAGGAATTCTCAGTTTACTTTTAATCAGTATATGGGCCTGAATCTTCATACGTTTTGCAATATCCGCAGTTGGATATGGACAATGGTTTGGATGTTTTGAACTTTCATGAAGTAGGATTGGATAAGGTAAAAGTAGAAAATTAAAATCAAAAAGATCAGCTGGGCCAGATGAAATTCCTCCTTACATTATAAAAGCTTGTGCGGATGTCTTGGTCTATCCATTGCAACAAATATACAATATTGCTATTAAAAGTAATACGTTCCCTAGTGAATGGAAGGTAGCGAAAATAACTCCAGTACATAAAAGCGGAGACAGGCGTAATATAAAGAATTTTAGACCCATTTCTAAAGCTGATATTATATGCAAATGCATATTTTGTATAATTGATATGCCGGCGCAACTTTTTGCATATGTATACTAATTATGTGAAAACAAATCGTTTAAGCCAAGTTTCATTTTGCATATTTTGCATATTTATACGATTTCATTATTTCATTAAATTATTAATAAAATTTTTATGTGCAACAAGATATATACTTTTACTTCCTGCAGCTGCAATGCAATGCGCTTATCGAAATAAGCAGAGGAAAGGAGAAGTCTCTGTTAAAATCTTTGACTATATAAACATAGACTACCAGCAACCCCACTTTTCCTGTAGAAACAATGTATAAGGAATCAACCAACATAGAATCCATTTCACGAGTGTTGGGTGAATAATAGTCTGGCGGCGTTAGGGGAAATCTCATTTTTATGTTACTTACAACGTAAAGTTGGCGTTAGTAGTCCATGTTTATATAGTCAAACGTTAAAATGAATGACGTCGTTGAATAAAAATTAGATAAATGAATATTTTTATAGAAAATAATTAAAAAAATTTCATTATTTAGAAAACTCTTAGTTATTTTTAAAAAAATTAGAGCATATTATGTGCATATATTATAACTTTGGGTGCATATACTCAACAAAATGTATGCATATATATGCGCATATTTTCGTACATTTGAGTGCATATAATTATCAGCTTTACTCATTTCTGTTCTATCTTCATCTGCGAAAGTTTTTGAGTATACACTACATAATGTGTTACATAATCACGTACAACCTTAAATTGGTACTGATCAGCACGGTTTTGTGCGGGCGAGATCTGTACAGACCAACTTATTTGTTTTCGTTGATTTTGTATCAGAATCGCTGGATCAGGGTTATCAGGTGGATGTGGTATATACGGATTTTGCTAAAGCATTTGATCGTGTTGATCATGATGAGTTGCTTCGGAAATTAGCTGCGTTTAATTTATACAATGGTAGTCTTAGTTTTATAGCAAGTTACCTGAAAGGCAGAACGCAATTTGTTTATATGCATGGTGCCAGGTCAGATCCTTTTGGAATGCCATCTGGAGTAACCCAAGGAAGTAACCTCGGACCGCTTTTATTTCTCATCTTTATCAATGATATTACTAAGCATGTTAAATATAGTAACTGTTTATTATTTGCGAATGATTTTAAATTGTTTATTGATCTCAAGGATCCGTCTGATACTGACAAATTACAAAATATTAATGAAATTATGAAGTGAAGTGACACCAATAAACTATACTTTAACTTAGAAAAATATAAAGTTATGAGTTACACTCTTAGTAAATATCATATCACCATTAATTATATAATGAATGATATGGCGCTGAAAAGGGTTGAATTAATAAAGGATCTGGGAATTTATTTTAATCACAATTTAAGATTTGAGACTCACGTAGGAAAGATAATTAAAAAAAGTATGCAGAGCTTCGGCTTTATTATTAGAACATAAAGATTTTCGGAACATAAATACTTTGATTATTTTGTTCAATTCGTTGCTGCGATCAAAGTTGGAGTATGCTGTTGTTCTGTGGGACCCTGGTGGTGTCAAGCATTCGCAATCTCTTAAAACTGTACAAAATAAATTCTTGAAATATTTGCATTTCAAGAAATTCGGAATACAGCCTCATTTTGATTCGTACCAGGGATTGAGACATGAATTCGGGGTAGTTAAATTAATCCAACGGCGCGGTATCATATCATTAGTATTATTATATAAATTATTAAATGAGTTATGGGATTCTATGAGATTAAGAACAAAAATATTATTTTATATATCATTTTACAGATCAAGGCAGAAAACATTATTTGACATAGATTATCGAACCAATATTAGAAAATACTCACCTTTAATATCGCTGTTGAATCAATCTATTGACATTTTTAATAACAGTAAGAATTAATTTAAAAAAACTAGTGATTAACACTATTATGGATTATCCTGAATTATATGCCTATGCGTAAATAATTAGGTTACAGTTTTTGTTTTTTCTCTTGTGTTTTTTCTTTCAGATGGGTTGGTGCTACTGCGAGACAAATGATTGGTACGGCTGTGTTATAATGTAGGCCGCATTTTAAAACTTCACTGTATATAAGAACTTCTATAGATCAATTTAACAAGTAAGACGTATATTGGTTATTAACATCGGCATTGACAGTGGCAATTTCTAATTGCATAATATATGCATTTATTCATAATCATAAACATAATCTCTTTTACCTTGTCGAGTGTCGACGTGTCAGTAGAAATTCAAATTTACTTAAGAAGATGCGGTAGTGCCGGTCGTTTGTCTTGGGGTAGTACCTAATTAATTGAATTAATTTAATTAGTTTAATTACAATTGTTTATGTTATTGTTACATTTAAGATATTAAGTTATTGTTTGAAGTACATAGGAGAAGTAAGTTCTACATACAATGTAATTAGGCGAAATGCCTGTTTTGTTTGTTTGTTAATAATAATAATAATAATAAATTATGCCAAAAGGTCATCGAAAATTTCATAAAAAAGTCAACATTTGCGAACAAAGTCGAGGCGGCCATTCTATGGATATTATTTTCCATAAATATACCTCCATACCTGTACTCTATCATGTTGCAATAAAAAAATTGGAACTTTTCCACTAAATAGTGCGTTTTATTAAAAAATTAAAATGGCGGCTCATTTTGGGACACCTGTTACAAACTTTACAAGTGGAATAGTTCCTGTATAGTAGAAACATTGACACCGGGACATTATGCATCAAAGTTAGGTTAAATATAAAACTAAATTAAAATAAAAGACAAATATTTTGAAATAGTTTTACTGATAACACCATGTCATACGAAAACCTAATGCCAGTAAATATTTAATTTTACATTTAGCTCCTCAAATATTAAAAATAATCATAAAGTGTAACATATAAAAATAATCAAATAAGCACAACCTTAGTTTGGGCAATAACATAATTTAGTAGCTCCCATACTTGAAACTTTATTATTTACAAAATGCCGAAATATTAAACAGATGACCATTATTAGTCTAGATTCAAGAATAAGAAATGAATCATAAAATCTCTCTTTGCAATTTTAGTAAAACCGATAATATGTTACACTAGTTTAAGAGTGTTTCCAGCAATAATTGTATAATGCACCATATATTAATTTATCAAAGAAAAAGACAAGTTAAAATCCCATTTGCTTGATGGAATAACAATATATATTGATAAATGTTGCTACAGGAGAAATGTTGTAATCCAGGAATTATGTCGGTGTCGCAAGAATTTGCCAGCTAGTTCCTGAGCGGGATGTACAGCTGTTTGTGTAAATTCCCACAATAAATAAAAATCCGAAGTTGATGTAACCCAATGTTTCTTTACACTATGTATTGCAATGGTTTACTGCCCACATCGATTCTGGTTGCCTAACTAACACGAAAAATGAATAATTTGAAAATGATCACAAAATTAAATATTTTATTTATTACAAGAAAGTCAGTAATTTTTACACTAATAAATGCATTTGAGATGAGTAGCAGTAATTATAATTGGAGTGAGAAAGGTTAGCATTAGATAGGGCACGATTCAGAAGGGTTACATTCAGCGTTTCAGTCAATGTTTGATGCTAGTTATGGCTGTATTTAATTTATGTAGCTGACAGATTTGAGTTTCGTAACGTCAACGATAAAGTGAATTTAATGTAACACAAATATGGTTTGTGAAGTACAGAAATTGCATAAGCGTTATGAGTAAAAGATTATGGAGTTAACAAATGGCAAGACAAACAAACCAGTACGAGAAAATAAAAATTGCCAAGAGCAATTAGGCTAACTATCAAAGGAAACAGACATCCTGCAGTGCTAAAATAAAAATGTGAAATTGCGCATTTAAAACTGAAGTGATTAAAAAGCAGAGATTTAAAGTGTAAAAGCGATAATTACCAAGAAAATACAGTTTAGTATTTAAGCAAAAACACTGTATCAAAATTATAGCTCATAAATAAACACATGATATTAAAACTCTTTTTATAAGAGCAGTTGTAAATCTAGGTTACTATGACACGAGACAGTCATTTATTTAATATCTAAAAAAACTTGTAAAAATGTATGTTGGATGCAAGAACTGCCTCCACTTTTGGTGTAAAGTTATTGATAAAAACAGTTATTTGTATCTGCCATAAAGTATTTTCCATATTCACCAGTGTGCAGGGCATCTTTGAGTATAATTTTCATAGCGATAACAGTTCCCACTGAAGAGGGATAGCCAGTTGCAAGATTTGCCTAAGTGCGATCAACTTCGGAGCACCTTTTCGAAGATGAAGCCAGCATACAAGCCCCTTTGCAAGGTAAAATTCACAGGTAAGCCGTTGAAGCAGGCCCTTAAAATTGGGGTGTCATTAAGATTAGGATATCTACGAGGTGTAGCAACCGACCCCAGTTCCCAGAAGTTTTGCAGAAATTTTTTATCGACGTGGCGTCCTTCCATTTTACGATTTGGACCAAAGATTTTACTGATTTTGCCGGAAATAGAACAAAAGCAGATCAGAGCGTCGTTTTACGTCACTAGAACAATACCAGGTTAGCCGAAAATTACGTCAGATCAATTAAATTGTATTTACTTGATGTTGTTTTGCCATTTTGGGGAGTTGAATTCAAATTACGCAAATTTTTCAAACTTGCAGATTATCTTTCTGTTTACAGTCAATTTAAGGTTAAAGCTGTCAGAAACGAATTGAAATACTAGTGAATTTGCCATACACAAAAGTATTACTAATGAAAGCTGTTGATCCTACCCCTGTTGAGAAAGAGTTTATTTCAGGCTAGATCCGAGCTTTAATTCGATTCATTGCAAATAAATACAAGGCATAAGAGCACTAAACCATTTATCTAGCAAATAATTAGAACACCCATTCCAATAAGCCATGAAATTTACACATTATAGAATTCTTTATTAAAACTATTTAATTTCATAAATTGTGTTGATTTGCCCCTATTTATTATTTACTAAAGCCTGATATTAGCTAAGGGCATGATTACAATATAATAAACTACAAAACATGGCATAATATTTGGGTCATCGGAAATTTTCAAAGGAAGCAGAAAGAAATGGCGAATGCTTATACTTATGTAAATACCAAAAGAATTATAAGACACAGAAATTTATAACTTTATATATTTTAATGTAGTGGTGTCATTTTAACCATATAAAATTTCATTTTGTTGTCATTGTAGTAATCGTGACGTTGATTTTTTTTCACAATTGCCTATACGAGCACACCTCCTAAGCCTCAATGAGAAGCTAATACGAAGGCTAATATTTGCATGTGATGTTCGTTTACTCTAGGAACAGAAGGTCTTTTAGGTCCGAATACTTGAATGCGTGTACTAACAATTAAAATTGTCACGTACAAGAATGTTACTAAACGTGCCCAATAAATTTGCTGATTGCGACTCAAATCGTCGAAACTGGCAGCCACTATAAGAATACTAAGAAGTCCTAAATAGAACTAACTCGCTGTAAATAAGTCAATAAAATTAAGTGAAGCTGTCGCGGATTTATTCTTCAACGATATGCTTAGCATCGTATTGCGCACCGTAAGTAAGACACTACGATAAGCATACACACGGGAGATGCACAAGCCGCAGGCGGTGATTATGAGGAAGCCCCACGTGTTGACCCTACATTATGTGATTAAGCTGTCCCAAAGTACTCTAGGATCAGAGTCTGCGCACTTTTTCTCAAAATCATGGTATGGAATCGTAGAGAGGCTCTCGGAGAGAGGTATTTTGCCAGCGTAATTGGAAGGTACACCCAAAGCTGCTTCTGAATTGTTTTCGTAGGTGTTGCTCGTAATAGCATCAGAGCCCTAGGATAAAAAAAATACTAAGCGGGGTAATAAGGGGCCTGAAATATTCCAACATCTAAGGCGATTGCAAAAGCGAAAGTAGAATAACCTACCGGAGAATGGAGAGAGGCCAGAAGTAAGTTGCTTCTGAAATATTTCTAAATCCTAGCATTATTAGATACATTTCAGTGATTGTTTGTACCAGAACACCAGAAGCAATCTCTAGCCCAGTCTGCCCAAGATGGCTACAGGAAATTGCCCTCTTTATATAGGTAATCTTTCACAAAAATTGCAAAAATTTTCCTAATTTCAAAATTCGCACAAAAATAGACCAGGGACTAGACATTCAAACAAACATCAACAAAAAACTGCCAACTTAATTCAAACCACATCAATTAATAGAAAATAAATAGAAATTCAAGATATGTCTGCATAAATAACTTAATTTCAATTTGAGCACAATTTACAGGTAACGATGTAAACTGTAAACTAAAACGCCTAAACTGTCAAATAAATTATATAGGGTTCGTGCTAACTATGGGATTATTTTAAAAAGGTTTTTGTTTCAAATGAATAGTGAGTGTTATTATAGATTTCATTTTGGCGATTCTTTCTATTTGATGTGTTTGAAGATCAGTTATTTTTGCAATGAAACCCTGTGATTTTTACTTGAAAATTTAGTAGATCTAGTAATTCTGTTTGCAATGGCATAGATATTACGTAAACTCTATTTAGACAAACGAGAATTGTAATTATTGCTGAATATCTATTACTTCCGTTCTATATACAGATTGTCTGCAGATACTAGGTACACACGGCAACTAGATACAGAGACTATTTATTTGTCTGCCAGTCTGAGCGTCTCTGTATCTAGTTACCGGATGTACCTAATTCTTTCAGACAGTCTGTATACAGTGTGTCTCACTTTAGGTGATACCACCCCAGCATTTTTATACAGGGTGTCCCTGAAAAAAATCACGTGCAGCTTCCGGTGTTGAACGAACATTATCACCCACTAATGATTATTTCAACTTTATCAGCCAAAGTTAAATTTGTAGCCATATAACTTATTTTTAAAGATTTTAATTAATTGCACACAATTTGATAAATGACATGTGGTTAGATTAGCAATATATTTCTGCGGATTAATGAAAAGTCATGTCAAACTTGTGAGATTATTATTCGAAATTTCTGGACTTTTTGAGAGAGATTTAATTTTGTTTTGTTTTTAATATTTTGGACTTAGCTTATTTAAACGATTCCGAACAACTTTTTATAACACGATTTTTTGATAAAAAAATCCCTAATACGACTTCTTCAATTTTTTGCTGTTTATTTTAAATCGTACTAGACTAACATTTTACCGTGAAAGGAAAGTAACATACCCTAAAAGTACAATTTAGTGAGAGGTATAATCAGAACAAAGATTTTTTAAAATCGATAATATATAAAAAAATATTCGGGTGGTACCGTCTAAAGTGAAACACACTGTAGATGCTTGTGTTAGCTTGTCTCCACGGCGTAGCACATTATTGACCCTACAGCAGCTTTGTAAATTTTTATTTTGCTCTCTGAAGGCAGATATTTGTTCCTCCACTCCACACCCCGTAGGCACCTTCAGGTTAGCAATTTTTTTGCAGCTGTTCATCACATTTCTTGAAAACGAGTATAATTAATACTTATTGGTATTGTGTCTGTCGATATAAAAGTTTCACTAGAACAGTTTGTGTATTTCTTTTGTTAGTAATGGGCGTCCATACTTTAGGATTTCATTCAGGATATTGTCGGGTCCCGGTGCTTTTCTGTTTGTTAGTCTTTTTAAAGCATAT
>CALNHX010006482.1:0-88360 GCA_940337035.1 Agriotes lineatus | reverse complement strand
TATTTTTTAAATTAGTTATTTTGTTAAAGAATGCTTTAAATAACAATATCGGTGCTGTGAAATTTTTAAGTATTGTATAATCTGAATATCTAATGTAGCAATTAAAAGTTTAAAAATTGATCTCTGTGTATTCTTTAACATTGCCTAAAAAAATGGAAGACCAATAACAGTGAAGGACGACTGTATAAATATAATATGTACTAGAACGCGCGTAGCCAGCCTACGTCTGGCTGCGTGTGGCGGCGCCACGTGCTCACGGTCGGCATGTGCGCTTACAGAAACCTGCGCTTATAGAAACCGATATAGCAAGCGCGCGTGTGGTAGTAGTATGCAGGCTCTTCATGCTGCGTGTGCCGGCGCCACGTGTGCTTACGGTCTGGACGGCCGGCATCGGCTCTTATAATATAATATATGCAAAGAACCGAGTATAATATAAGTGATTACATCACTATTAGATGAAGCCGAGGCACAAAAACATTATTGAAATATCGAATAAAGGAACGGGAAGCAAGGAAGACATAAAAGCAAATTAATAGATTCTATGAATTAGTATACATCACGAACTGGAACCTCACGGCTAAAGATAGGAAGAAATTAAGGTTAATAACTAAACAAGCTGTGAACTTACATAATCTGCCGAGCAGGTATTGTATAGAGTTAGGTTAAATCCACAAGATGCTTGACTGCCCATAAGGGTTACCCTTGTAAGTGATATTCTAATACCATCCACCGCTTTTCAAGAATGAAAATAACTATTTCTTGCGGAATTGCCAGGTTGATAGTAAACGGTTCTCATTTCAAGCTCTTATTTTATCGTATTTATTAAAAAGATTTAAAGGAACTCCTTACTAAGGTTTGCTGCTGTATCTATTTATTTCTTTTTCATTTACTGTAGATATATTATTCTAAATGATGAGATAAAGGCTGTTGGTTTATGTAAACATGAAATCAAACTTAGTGCAATATTAAATGGGCCCTTGGTCCAAGGGGCTTCACCAGTAATCACCAGTCCCGATACCTGTCCGGTAAGACCAGAATCCTGTCCCGAACTACCCGACCAGAAACCTCCCGTTGCCTATGGTAGTCAAGCTGCAGAAGCAATCCTGTCCTATTAAATGGAAGATCTTGCCGCTGATAACTAACTACTCTGTCCTAGTAATTCTCCAGCGCAACGAAAGATCTTACAGCTGATAACTAACTACCCTGTCTTAGTAACCCCCAGCGCAATGGAAATCTTGCCACTTAAAAACTTGACCTGTCTAATAGCCAGTGAAACCACCCTGTTAATAAGTGATTTCTTCCGACAGCCCGCTGTAGGAGATCCGCCAGTTCGAGGTACAAAACAACCTAAATTCAGTTTAATTCGCGAGACCTCGCGTATATGAATTTTATTTACAAGCAAGCCGAGCGAGCACCGGGGAAGTTCTAGTTTTGCCGACTTTAATTTATTCCAGCGCTAGTCTAGGGAGGTCACGCCCGAGCTATGAAATTAAATTAATTTCGCTAACGCGGCCGAGCGTTCGCATTTGTTCAATCTGGGGCCGTTGTTACTTATCTTAGAATCATTTCGGCTTTTGCCTAATCAGGGCCAATATATGCAAAAACGTTGTTCTGATTACAGCAATTTGAATCACAGTACTAGGGACGGATCGTTCATATCTCTTATCAGCCAGTGCAGCTCCACCAGGACAGCTCTAGATACTAGGATAATTTATCATTTGGGTTTTATTATTATTTGTTTTTGTAAATAATTTTAGGAAACATTTTATTTTGTACAACAGTTAAAGAAAATAAATATTTGTTCTTGACTCGAACTTATATCTTACCTCAGCTATGTACGAACCTTGGACAAGAGCTCAAAGTAACATTGGTCAAAATTACTTCTCGTTACAGAACCACCACGGTGAGTTTGTGTAAGATTTTAATATTTGAAATAGATTCTTGACGATGCGTCCGTGTAAGTAGTATTTATAAATTGAGCTATCAAGAAGGGTCCGTGTAAGTTTTTTGTATTTGAAATTGAGCCATCATTATTACTCTGTGTATGCTCTTAGTACAGTGAGATTATTAAAATTTATAATTACAGCATTGTATGACTTTTAAATTAAATTTGCTACACTAAAACTGTTGACAGCTTGATTTGAATTGTCAAAGTGAAGCTTCAAAATGTTTAATTTAGATCACAAAATTTGTCCTACGGAGAGTTATTTTAATACTGAACGGCAAGAAAATGGCAAATGAAAGTATTCCATATAACGCTGCGTATATGATTTTTAAAATTCATTCCCTAATTTTCCCATTGAATACCCTAAACGTCAAAATGTTTACATAAACTCTAATTTATACAGCGAGTCAATTGGCAGGATTCGCAATCATATAAAAAAATCCCGTTTACTTTAATTATAAATTTAAATGATTAGTGTTTAAAATTGAACCATCACGCTGATGCTGTGTAACTAGGGTTTTTCGGTTCCCGGTACACGGAATTCCCGAACTCGATACCCGGTCTTACGACTCGGCGAGACCCGAGTCAATGTTTTTTAAAGGTTTTTGTAGTATTAGGTACCTACTTGTAAAATTGTACTTATGTTAAATGGCCTTTTATGTTTTAACTTTATTATATTATATTATTATGATACACGAAGTGGTATGATCGATCATAACAAAGAAATATTTAAAACTAATAAATTTGGGAGATTACTATAATTAAATCTTGATGGGTGTTAATTTTTAAATATTAATAATGAAATTAATTGAGACAATGAGAGAGGTAATTTGATAGTAAGATATTAATTAAATATACAAATTTGAGGGTTGCATTGAATGTTAATAAAGAAATATACTGTGCTCTCCAAGAATACTTCCACACTCAGCATCACTCCGTTTCGCTAATACAATGAAATGTTATGAACCAGTTATTTACAAAAAAAAAACCCCAAAAAAATTTTTTTGCCGACGATATACCTTAAAAGTTGATGTTGCCTTCATTTTCGGAGGACCTATCGTCTGAAAACCATCCAAACTTCAGGAAGGTTCCTGGCGACCGGAATCGTGTACACATACGAACACACATACCCCGCACAGCACGTTTAGGCATCCTCCAATACGAGGGAGGGTTCTGGTGGGCTGGGGTCTTCACCAAAAGATCCGCAAAGTCATGACGGAGATTTGGTATAGTGGGTTCATTAGTCGGTTGACACGAATTTTATAGATATTTGACTCAGAGTGGGTTTCGATATGAGGGAATTTCAATACTTCGTACACTTCGTGTCGAAGTAACAAGCCAAGGTTACAATTGACAAATGTCTTTGTTATAATAATCAGAATGAATATCCTGTAATAATATAATATTTAAAATTGAAAAGAGTGTCATAAGAATAGTATCTAAGAGGAATGAAAATTTTGTTTAGGGAGCTACATAAGTAAACTCATTGAAAAATGTACAATTGGTCTTGAAGTATTTAATTTTGCTTAGTAAAAACTATAATTTATGCCTTATTTGTATAGTTTGGTTGAATACAAATATTAAGGCTGTTAACAAATTTACGAGGTATCGAAATGAAAGTAAAATATTAATTTTATTGGGGCTGGACAATCTGTGAAGAGATTGACGAATACAGTGAACTACATAGAAAGAACCAGAGAACTACTGAATTGGAGAAGATTTTATTTATTGGTGAACGTGACACATAATTAAATATGTATTTTTGACATTGGTGGTTGTATGGAAGTAAGGTTATTCATCTAGAAGGAGGTTAGTAGGAGTGCTACTAGAATTGGAAGGCTTCTGAGGGGATGGCTGAGTGCAAAGGACTATCTAAGGAATAAACAAGATAATATCAGATTCATTTATAAAGCTGAAACTTACTAGGAGTCTGTTGGAGTTGAAGTTGACGTTTGATGAGAGGATTGAAGCTGGATTCAGCGGATTATTGGAATTAGTTGACAGGAACAGGCTGTATGTATCACACAAGGTGAACATCGGGATCTCTTGAGGGAAGGAGCAGTAGTGTTTGGATATTTGCAGAGTGAGCTTAGGAAGTGATAAGGTTTATGTTAGTAATTAATATCAAAACATTTTAAATAACGAGCAATAAGGGAAAAAATAAAATACAAAACAGTAATTATTTTAATAAATTAATTAATAAGTATGTCAATGTAAAAAATAGATTTGTCAATACCTGGTTTGAGAAGGTGTAGAAGTTGGGTTGACGTTTGATGTCATTGAATAATTAAGAATCAATTTAAAAATTTAAACAACTAATAGAGATCTAGATTTGGCGAACCACCCCTGAAATAAGAGTACTTGATTTGAAAGCAATTATAGTTTAACTAACGGGGCATTGTATTAATTAAGGGGAAGCTTAAAGTAAAATATTGAATACATAAATTATATGACTATTTCAAATATATGAGATAACTCCAATATATAACATAACGTCACCCAACGTGGTGCAATTGTAACACATAATTAATGACTATGCAGCCGACGAGGAGCTAGCATAATCAAAACAATATATACTTTAACTCTACTGTATTATATTAGTACAAGCAATCCAGTGAGACAAATGTCTCATTTAAAAAAACAAAAAAGACCGTTTTTCAAATAGAACGCGTATTAAATAAAAACTGTACCCAGACCTGGAAGGTGTCAAAGTGGTTGCCTAACCGATCGACGTTTTGGGGCGTAGAGGGTCGTAGCTCCGTTTGGCTGCCGAAACATTTTTATTTAATACGCGTTCTATTTGAAAAACGATCTTTTTTGTGATTTCTCGAAAACCAGAAGTGTCACGTGACTGAAATTTGGTTCCTGAGGTGACATGACCATTCCAAACATATAACTTTAATAATTTTTTTCTACGGTCATTTTTAAAACTGACTATTAAGCGCTCACTGTCAATGCGAAAAGTTAGCGATTTACACATTTTTTCCCTAGTAACCATTTTAGCATCGCAACCACGTAAACAATGTCTTAATGAAATAATCGCGTCACTTCATTTTACTTTACGCATCGCCATGGCTAACTTGATTATTAATTTAATTCGTCATTTTTCTGGAACTGGCTAAAATTATTGACAATTGCATCACGGTGCGTCCATTATCACCCAACAGATTTATTGAGTTTGTGAGTTTTTGTGAAGTTGAAGATGAAATCTGAAGGTAATTGCACCCCGCCTGAAATATTTGAAGCGATTCAGACAGCAACCAACGAGTGTTGTTGCCGCCCAAACCGCGCGGCCTTTATGAACGGCGGTACAACGACTTCATCAAATTGTGTGAATCGAAATTTCAATTATTTAACAATTTTGTTATTTATTTAGGACCGTAGAAAAAAGTTTGTATGTATTTCGAGTGTAAAGAGCCATTTTTGTATTCGGTTGTTTTTTCGCGGACGGACGGACAAGTCTATTAGATAAAGGGTATGTGTTTTTTTAGTTTCTTATTATTTATTACGAGTATTAAGACTTTCCAAATAAAATTTAGACAGCTAATTTTCTTTTGAGTATTCTTTTCATCTTAATGGTTAATTATTATATGTGTATGTTGTAATAATGAATTATTAATAAAACAAAAGAAAATTATATATATTAATATATTTGAACATAAAATACCAAATACACGGACCTGGGCTCGAAATCGACGGGCCCGACTGAGTTCTACCCGGACTCGACGGGTCCGAAAAGTCCGAGTCTTCCCAAACCCTATGTGTAACCTTTTGCTATTTGAAATTGAATCATCGCGATGACTTCGTGTAGGCTCTTATTCTTTGAAATTGACTTGTGACAGTGAGGCCGTGTAAGTTCTTAATGTTTGAAATGGAGCCATCACGCTGACGCTGTGTAAGCGTCTAGTATTTTGAAATTGAGCCATCACGATTACTTCGTGTAAGCTCTTAGTATTTGACATTGACCAGTGGCAAAGTCTGTGTAACTCTTAGTGTTTGAAATAGAGCCATCACGCTGACGCTGTGTAAACGTCTAGTATTTGAAATTGAGCCATTACGATTACTTCGTGTAAGCTCTTAGTATTTGACATTAACCAGTGGCAAAGTCTGTGTAAGCTCTTAGTGTTTGACATAGAGCCATCACGTTGACGCTGTGTAAGCTCTTAGTATTTGAAGTTGAGCCGTGACAGTGAGGCCGTGTACACTCTTAATGTTAGAAATAGAGCCATCACGCTAACTCTGTGCAAGATTTAGTATTTGAATTGAACCATCACTCTGACGCTGTGTAAGCTCTTAGTATTTGAAGTTGAGCCGTGACAGTGAGGCCGTGTACGCTCTTAATGTTAGAAATAGAGCCATCACGCAAACTCTGTAAAATATTTAGTATTTGAAATTGAACCATCACGATGACGATGTGTACGCTTTTGCTATTTGAAATTGAACCATCGTGATGTATCCGTGTAAGCTCTTAGTGTTTGAAATAGAGCCATCACGCTAACTCTGTGCAAGATTTAGTATTTGAAATTGAACCATCACGATGACGCTGTGTAAGCTCTTAGTATTTGAAGTTACGCCGTGACAGTGAGGCCGTGTACACTCTTAATGTTAGAAATAGAGCCATCACGCTAACTCTGTGCAAGATTTAGTATTTGAATTGAACCATCACTCTGACGCTGTGTAAGCTCTTAGTATTTGAAGTTGAGCCGTGACAGTGAGGCCGTGTACGCTCTTAATGTTAGAAATAGAGCCATCACGCAAACTCTGTAAAATATTTAGTATTTGAAATTGAACCATCACGATGACGATGTGTACGCTTTTGCTATTTGAAATTGAACCATCGTGATGTATCCGTGTAAGCTCTTAGTGTTTGAAATAGAGCCATCAGGCTGACGCTGTGTAGGCTCTAGTATTTGAATTGAACCATCACGATGACGCTGTGTAAGCTCTTAGTATTTGAAGTTAAGCCGTGACAGTGAGGCCGTGTACGCTCTTAATGTTAGAAATAGGGCCATCACGCTAACTCTGTGCAAGATTTAGTATTTGAAATTGAACCATCACGATGACGCTGTGTACGCTTTTGTTATTTGAAATTGAACCATCACGATGTATTCGTGTAAGCTTTTAGTGTTTGAAATAGAGCCATCAGGCTGACGCTGTGTAGGCTCTAGTATTTGAAATTGAACCATCACTCTGACGGTGTGTAAGCTCTTAGTATTTGAAGTTAAGCCGTGACAGTGAGGCCGTGTACGCTCTTAATGTTAGAAATAGAGCCATCACGCTAACTCTGTGCAAGCTTTAGTATTTGAAATTGAACCATCACGATGACGATGTGTACGCTTTTGCTATTTGAAATTGAACCATCGTGATGTATCCGTGTAAGCTCTTAGTGTTTGAAATAGAGCCATCACGCTAACTCTGTGCAAGATTTAGTATTTGAAATTGAACCATCACGATGACGCTGTGTAAGCTCTTAGTATTTGAAGTTAAGCCGTGACAGTGAGGCCGTGTACACTCTTAATGTTAGAAATAGAGCCATCACGCTAACTCTGTGCAAGATTTAGTATTTGAATTGAACCATCACTCTGACGCTGTGTAAGCTCTTAGTATTTGAAGTTGAGCCGTGACAGTGAGGCCGTGTACGCTCTTAATGTTAGAAATAGAGCCATCACGCAAACTCTGTAAAATATTTAGTATTTGAAATTGAACCATCACGATGACGATGTGTACGCTTTTGCTATTTGAAATTGAACCATCGTGATGTATCCGTGTAAGCTCTTAGAGTTTGAAATAGAGCCATCAGGCTGACGCTGTGTAGGCTCTAGTATTTGAATTGAACCATCACTCTGACGGTGTGTAAGCTCTTAGTATTTGAAGTTGAGCCGTGACAGTGAGGCCGTGTACGCTGTTAATGTTAGAAATAGGGCCATCACGCTAACTCTGTGCAAGATTTAGTATTTGAAATTGAACCATCACGATGACGCTGTGTACGCTTTTGTTATTTGAAATTGAACCATCACGATGTATTCGTGTAAGCTTTTAGTGTTTGAAATAGAGCCATCAGGCTGACGCTGTGTAGGCTCTAGTATTTGAAATTGAACCATCACGATGACGCTGTGTACGCTTTTGTAATTTGAAATTGAACCATCGTCATGTATCCGTGTAAGCTCTTAGTGTTTGAAATAGAGCCATCAAGCTGACGCTGTGTAGGCTCTAGTATTTGAAATTGAACCATCACTCTGACACTGTGTAAGCTCTTAGTATTTGAAGTTAAGCCGTGACAGTGAGGCCGTGTACGCTCTTAATGTTAGAAATAGAGCCATCACCCTAACTCTGTGCAAGCTTTAGTATTTGAAATTGAACCATCGCGATGTAACCGTGTAAGCTCATCACTCTGACACTGTGTAAGCTCTTAGTATTTGAAGTTAAGCCGCGACAGTGAGGCCGTGTACGCTATTAATGTTAGAAATAGAGCCATCACGCTAACGCTGTGCAAGCTTTAGTATTTGAAATTGAACAATCGCGATGTATCCGTGTAAGCTCTTATAATTTGAAATTGAGCCGTGACAGTGAGGCAGTGCACGTTCTTAATTTTTGAATTAGAGCCATGGCGCTCAGGCTGTGTAAGCTTCTAGTAAGTGAAATTGAGTCATCACGATGACTTCGCGTAAGCCCTTATTCTTTGTCATTGACCAGTGACAAAGTCTGTGTCAGCTTTTCTAACAATTAACTTCCTTTAGTTAATTGATTTAAAATTTTCCCTCGTAGTTCATGCTTATAGGATATGCAAGCACGGCTGGTCCGCTGGCTCGCAGGTGGCCGGCGATAATTTGAACTGAAATTTTCGCGAGGCTCGAAGAACTGCGATTTCGATTTGAACTGTTCGCCCGAAACGTTAGCGAGGCGCGTTAAGTTATTGTGAGGAGATAAATTAGTGCCGAAATTTGGGGATCTACTTCGCAAAATAACATATTTATAATGTGGTAATTTGGAATATTTTGGAGATTTTTATTCGCAATATAAGGTATAGTTTCGACTGGATTTAATTACGTTGCTAAACTAATCGATTTGGGAGAACGAGAAGAAATCCGAATATCGGAATTAAACAAGACGCAGCTCAACAACTTAGTACGTATGAGAACGAGGTTTCGTTGTGCGTTTTGGTAATTTTATTGTAGATTTTCGGGATTTTTTTCTTTTGGTCTTGCATCTATTTTGTCGAGGTTGCATAAATTCGCTTTGCATTCTACCCATCCGTTCGTTTGTGGGGTCTGCTCGATGGTTTCTTGATTCGTTCGTTACCATAGGATCGCATGACGTCTTGCTAGGGGAAGATTTTGGCTGTAAGAAGTTTGAAATCGGAAGGCAGAAGGGCTAAGAAGATCTTAATCTGCCTTGGCCACTGCAGTATCGCAGCTCCTCAAGTTCTGCTGTGACGGTTAGGTTCTGCCAATTAATAATCTTGGAACTGGATCGTCCGTATGCTGGAGATAAGGTCAGGTCTCTTAGTATTTTATCATCGGTTGAAATTATTCGACGAGGACGTGCTCCAAGATATTGGGAAGTGAACTGAAGGCGGAGCTTAGTTAAATGGCCGCTCTAAGTAGGTACGATTCTTAAAGCCTATGTATTTCCCTAGTTAAACGCTGATTTTAAATGTTTTTTAGTATTTGTTTAAATAATTTTAGGGGCATAATAATGGGATATTTTAAGCTTTCATGGTATACACTTTAATTAAAGATGTGTAAACGGGATTTTAATAGGGCTGTTTTACCATAAATAAATAATTTAATCAGTAGTGCGTAAATATACCAATGCTGCATTTAACAGATTTCTAGTATTTTCTTAAATAATTTTACGGGCCTAATATTGAGAAATTGTAAGTCTTCATGATATGCATTTTAATTAAAGATGTTTAAATGGGACTTTAATAGAGCTGTTTTGATAGAAATAATTAATTTCGCCAGCCGTGAGTACATCAATGGCTATTAAGTCATGCTGCATTATTTACAAAGTTTCTATTTCTAGTAGGTAGTATTTGTTACACACAGCAACTATTGGGGAATTTTAAGTCTTATGGAATGTAGTTAAAGATGTTCTAATGATACTGTAATAGTCACGTATTAGTCATCAATAGTACAAATAAATAAGTTCGTTACACGCGCAGAAGTTGTTTTGCGTTTACGTCTTGTGTTATTGGTTTTGCATTATAAATTTTAATTTATATCATTACGATAATAAGTATTGTACTCACCAGGAAGAATATAATCTTCTTTTTTAAAATGCAGAGAACAAACATGCATACTTTCTGTAACTTTTTTCCCCATTCTAACTAAACGAATCCATTCCTTTCGCCGATCTGCTTTCTGATTATTAATTTTTACAAATTCTCCTTCTTTAGGAAACTTATGGAACCGCACAGTTGTATCGCGTTTTGATAGTGATTTATAACCATACACACAACAAAACCGTTTCGATTTATTTGGTACAGGAGAAAATCTAGCTCCCTCACGTTCACGATCCATTTTTACGTGAAAGATATCCCATTATTAAAAATATAAACAATAAATTAATAAACATAAACAAGACACTGAACTTCAGCAAGAACAAACCTAGTAAAAACAAGAACAAGCAAGGTAAATGTAGGCATGTACCAACGTATTTCAGCTGCGCTCGAAAACAAAAGTAAAAGAATTTAAATTTTAAATAGTCATTAGCGGGGTAGTTGTAGGTCTGAGTCAGAGGAGAAAGTTGCCAGAATAAATATTCCCTAGTATAAAGACATTTCTCGCATTAGTAACTTTGTTATAAGCCATCAAATAATTAGCTTAAATCATTTAGCTCAATGCGAGTTTAAATTTCGACCTCATTGACACAGTTCAAAATTCTACCGCATAGTGGCGTAGCGCTTGGATTCAGTTGCCAATAGAGTTCCTATAAATGTACTAAGAGTTGAGCCATTGGATCCACAAATCAAGGACCATGTGATGTAGCAGAGCTATATTTCAGTTGTTTTAGTTGAAAGAAGTATGCATAAAGTTTAAAATCAGCAAAAATCAGGTACTCCATGGTTTGTGGATCCAAAACAAGTCACCCTACATGTCCCAACTCTTTCATATACAGGGACTCTAGTTGCCAATAGCGTAGTGATTAGTAAAACATTAAAATTTACATTTAAGAATTGCCTATCTGAATAGTTATCGCGTTGATATCTCTGTTGATTACATTAATTTACTTTTATAATAATTGTAAAACCGATTTTCTCGCTCCAGGGCTAGTTAAATTATTGTTTGGCTCATAATTTGAGTAAATTATCGTTTACTTGGGATGTCGATTAGTTTAGCTTATAACCGCTTGATCAAGATCAACCGCAGAACCGCGTACGGTAAGCATGATCATGAGTCGCACCCCACCCAGCGGTATATTTTAAAGCTGCTCATGTTTCCAATATATGTAATTAGGCCAACAGTTTTGCCTAAAATTATCGCGTAGTTAATAGAGCTCGACAACGTCGATCAAAAACTGTTAAATTAAATTGATTTTCCTAATGAATTGTTGCTGATAAGCACGTTGTTATAAAGGTATTCGGGTGCGTTAATTTTCATTATTACAACTTGCTGCGAGCTGTTGGTTTGTCGTTAAAGCAACTGTATTTATTTTACATTTTGGGTGGATTTCAGGTTTGTTTACATATTAATAAGTGTTAGGATATTTGTATATAGCTATTTGTTTATATTTCTTTATGTAGCGAATATTCTGTTCCTCGTTAGTTCGATTTAATTAGGTCTGCTACAGTTATTGCGATTTGGAATTAGCGTTGAGGATATGAGAATAAATGGTTTTGCTGCATTTAGTTGGTTTTATTTTGGTTCTGTTAGCTTGTGCATTTTGGTATCCGATGCATCAGTAACTCGAGGCTCGAAAATTAAGATTTAGGATTCTGGCGCCCAAGATTTTCCAGTCGGTCCAGAAGAGGAAAATCTACAATAGCCTACGACTCAGGCTGAGCTCAACCGAGCTTATTTATGTTGCCATCAACGAACCATCATTGTCAACTTTTACATAAACATTCGTGACACTTTTATGGTTTGAAATAGAGCCATTAGGCTGACGCTGTGTAAGCTCTAGTATGTGAAATTGAACCATCACGCTGACGCTGTGTAAGCTTTTGGTATTTTAAATTGAATCATCGCGATGACTTCGTGTAAGCTCTTATTATTTGAAAATGAGTCGTAACAGTGAGGCCGTGTAAGTTCTTAATGTTTTAAATAGAGCCATCACGTTGACGCTTCTTCTTTTTTATGTGCCTTATCCGTTACGAACGTTGCAATCAGCATAGCAATTTTGATTTTGTTTGCGGCAACCTGAATAGTTGTCATACGTGAGTCCGAACCATTGTCGCAAGTTGTGAAACCAAGAGCGTCTTCTCCTACCAGGACATCTCGTGCTATATATCTTTCCCTGAACTATCAGCTGAAGCAGGAGGTATTTCTCGTGCCTCATTATATGACCGAGGTATTCGAGTTTCCGTTATTTAATTGTGAACGTAATTTCTTATTCTTTTCCGTTTCGGCGTGATACTTCCGCGTTGGTAACATGGTCGGCCCAAGATCCAGTTTCTTGATCAGAGTTTCGGTCAACGTCCAAGCCTCCGCACCATAAAGCAACTGCGACTATGACTGTGTCATGGGCGTATCTTATGTTGTTAATTTGTTAATCATTAATCTTGATACCTTCGGTGACGTTCTCCAATGCTTTTCTGAATGTTTCCTCAGAGTAGATGTTAACGATGAGAGTAGATAAGACATAGCTCTGTCGCACGACCTTCTTGATCTCAATGTTTTCAGTGAGTGAATTGCCTATTTACTTCTTTGCAGACTGTCCCCAGTAAAGACTCGCCATAGTACGAATGCCCTTGTCGTCGATGCCAGATTTTTGAAGAATTTCTAATAGTTGTTCATGCTTAAAAGGGGATGTGATACCCGTCTGAAATCTCTAACATTGAGAACTTTGGATATAGGCAACACACACAACATTTTCTATTTGCAATAATTTTTACGTTAATAAACACGTAGCACAAAAACCAACGCAGCAGCACCTTAGGAGCATTATTACTCATCATCATTACTCACCGCTATTGTGTAACCTCTTAATAGCCTCGTCCCTAGGTATTTTGTAGATTTAGCTAATAAGTAGCTAATCACTATTAACACTTGCTTTAAAACATACTTTTTATAATTAATTGTTATGAATAAAATTGTATCTAACACAAAGAAAACAATTAGTTTAAAAATATACTTTTATTCATTAAAGAGTAACATAAAAGATATAATTACATACAAATAAAAATTTCCATTTATTTGTTTTTCTTTTATTTTGTGCATTAATAATAGAAATTGAATCACGCAATTTCATACCTCTAGGAATGCGAGGATCGGCTAATTCCGGCAAAATACAGTTCATAAAGAAGTCTGTTAACTTTGGTATCATTTTGTTTTCCCAAAAATCTTCATTCCTTACAATTCGGATTATCTGGAGATCAACGTCGGTGTACAAAGCTAAATCACAGTATGCCCTTTCTAAAATATTAAGTTGTCCCTGTATTTGAAAGTAATACATATGATTTTCCTTTAGGCATAATTTCCCATTTTCTAGTTTAACACACATTTTACCATAGTCTTGAACTGATTCATGAATTTTTTTATCTCGAATCGAATATAAGCATTTTACTTCTATCAGTCCATCTTTATCAATAAGTCCATCGGGGGATGCACCTAAATAAGGAAAATCGTTCGAAATAAACAATCCACACGATACAACTTCTGAATTCGTTTTTTGTTCATATAAATGAAGAGCATTTTTTTCATTAATACGACCATAGACTATTGCGCGAGTTGTTAAATTTCGTGAACTATATAACAGCGTTTTCACTAATGCATGACAAGATGTAGTAGCTCTTCGTAAACAAATTCGGCCAAAGATAGATGCTGTAAGTCGATTTCGACGAGCCTCGTGCCATTTTACGTTATCATGTTGTCCTATTGTAAGTTTTTCGATTGCAGTGGCGTCTTCAGTTTTCAGATGGTCTAAAATTTTTAATTTTTCAGATTCCAATTCGTCTTCCGTGATATCTGGCTTAGCTGAATCAGGGCCGTAGTCTTTTGCCTCATTATCAGTCATTACTTTTCTTCTATTCTTTTTCTTTTGTGTAGAGCGTGCGTATATACATTTTTTCTCTCTTAAACTGCAGAAATTATCAAGCTGATAATTTTTTAATAGGCATTGCCTATGCCAAGATGGCCCTGAATTAAAAGATAAAGCAGCTCCATAACACCGTCGTTGGAAAGATCCTCGTTGAATATAATTAATTCGTTTTCCACCTGAAAATTTTGCAACCATAGACATGAACCTCTCTGCGATATTTGTTGTGACATTTCGGGTTAATCGGTTTGCTTTTCTTACAACAAAATCTATAATTTTGTATATTTCTTCTAATACCGGACTGGTACCTAAAAGCGGAATGAAGTTTTCCTCCTCGTTGGGTTTTCTTCGGCATTGCTCATTGCAGTTCGAATGGTCCCCAAAAACGTGATGTGGTATATTTTTTAATTCTTGGCAGAGTTCCTTCGTAGAAGATTGTTGAGATTTAGATATAGCCGATCGTACTGCTATACTAAGCCTTGGTAAGTTAGATTTTATAATACGTCGCACTGATATTGCATATTTTGTATTTGCTGCAAGTTTGTATAAATGAGAGGTAAACGCTCGGGTTACATGATTCGCACACTCAAGTTTCAGAACGTATCTACCATAGCTAACGTTTTCTAAAATCCGCGTATACACGCTGGAATCGCCATCACCAATTACATATTTATATCGAAGATTGTACTGATTTTCGCTTTCATTAAAACCCTGAACAATTATATCTTGCTCCATATTGCTCGAGGAGCCGCTATAATTTTTAAAGCATTGATGAGGTCGAGGTATCGTTTTCTTGGTTTCTGCAGCAGTGCAGATACAGCAAAATTTATTTCTTACACCTATAAATAATATTTTGTTTGTTTGCAGTCCTATAATACATGCAACTCCTGAAAGCGACGAATAACTGTGTCCATACGAACGCTTCGCCCACCCTCCATCGACCACTACACTTATAAAAGGTACTCCATTTTCGACATCACCCCTTTCTATTGCAAGCTGCCGTTCTTCTTCTGCTGCTTTGCACATTTGCAATTGAAGTTGCCCCGTTGTGACTCCCACACTTTTCCAACCTCCGTTTCTAATTTTCTGTAATACTTTCCAGACATCATTGGCAGGTTCATTACTGAAAATAATTCTTGAGATTGTGAATATCCAATTCCAACGGTTGTTGCTCCCCAAACCAATAAATTATTTACGGTACTTGTTGGAGGTTGCAACGCTATACACACGGTTTTTTCGCAAGTATTACAATGGTAGAATAACGTCGACGAAATTCCTTTTCTGGTTTCTTTGATGAAATGCATTTTTCCCATAGTGCATTTGTTGTCATGATAAGAAATTTTTTTCATTTCCAACAAAAAAAAGTTTATGTCAATGATACGATTTCCGGTGAGACTGTTTACGCTGGTATTAGATGTTGTATCTGCTTCTATCTCTAAATCCGGCAAATCTTCGTCTGGAAGGCTATAATCGGAAAAATTGCAATTAATTTAAAAAATTACCTAAACAAAGCTTAAACGCCGAAAAAGAAGCAACACCACAGCACACTAGAATCATAAACGAAAAAATGACCGCCTAGACTTTCTTAAACTTAAGCCGGATATAAATATGTAGGGAGTGAGTTTGGATCACTTCCGGTTATACCGGAAGAGTGACACTAATTTTCGATTTTCAGTGAACAATCTATTATATTTTATTCTATAGTCTAAATGCCCGTAAAAATAGCTTTACAATAACTAACTTGCATAATATGTATTTACTATCAAAAGTATGTGTAATAGCCTAATAGGTCATCAAACTCGACATTTTCAAAAATTTCTAAAAGCCTCACAATCGACTTTGGTAAATAAATAAACAAAAGAAAATGTAGAGCGTTTAGCCCTGTAAAAAAAAACTGGTTTTACCGATGAATTTTTAATATATCTCTAAATTTCACATTTCGTAGAATAGGACCAGCCGTTTTGGAGATCTCTTGACCACATACAATACATACATACACACATGTATACACACGGACCACAAAAACCACTTTTTGAGGTGGTTTGTGGTACTATAGGAAAGTAAAAAACAGAGTATTCACATAATATGTACAAACTTACTTTTGAAAATAAGGAACATGTGCATCTTCTGGTATGTTGTTAGAGTTTTTAATGGAAAAAATCACTTCTTCCCGCGTTCTTCGTTGTCGTGCTTTTGAAGCCCTCCCCCGCTTTCTCACTATGTACGTACTTCGCATTTTGTCCAAAATAAGAAGTAAAAGCAGCAGTTAAAAGAATCACACCAACAATAATCAACAAACAACTTATATAAAAAAATGTCCTCAAGCACGAAACAAATTAAAACGCACTGAAAAATGTCCACGGTATGACAGATAGTTCTATTAGGCATTACCAAGGCCAACAGTGAACTGAAACACTTATTTGTTGAAATTCTTGTTATTATTGACTAATTATTAGTTATTCCTCCATTTCTGTTGAAACTGTTTACTTATTTTGCTAAAGACATTATTCATTAACTCTCTATCAAAGAAGATTATACTAATGACCCAGTCCAAATCTCCAAGCAACAAATTTGAGTAACAATCATCAAATTTTGTCCGGAAGTAATTAAATCTGGCGTCCTACAAAATTATAAGTTTGAAGTGAAAGTTCCGATAGTTTTTTTTTTGTATTTGGGTATCCATGGCGACCCCAAAATGTAGGTTGCTCATTTCTCAGATCTGATGGGCCAGCTACCCTGGCAAAAATGTTGTCCACTAAAATTTTAGGATTTTATTTTGACCAAGAAACTGCTTATCAACTTTCTACCTGAGAAGATTATGTCGACCCATTCCTAATGGCAATGCATGAGGTAAACCCGTCCTAGTCTGTCTCTTTTCTCAAGGTACCTCTTTTTCTATTAATATTTTGGGTGCTAATTCATAATCGATTTCTCTTATTTTTGACTTTATTAACTAAAGCAGAGCATTTTTAAAAATACGAGCGCATGCAGTACCATTTAATCTAGGGTATAACTAAAAATAAAAGAAACCAGGGATGTGTTAGAATGATAGTATGAGCAATTTTGTTTAATTAAAATATAAAATTCGATTAAAGATGGCTTTGTAATACATATTAAGTTTCACAATTTTGTCATACCCTAGAGTAATTTGTACTTAATATACAAGTTAAAACAAAAACTAATTCGAATCAAAACTAACCTTGTTAATGTATGAAAAGCTATTTCCTAATCCAATTAAATTGCAGCATTAATATTTTATTTTAATAATTTGCAAGTGAAAATGATGTTTTTTAAGTGGTGTTACACTAGTTAGGATATTTAGATAATGAATAAAAAATTGTTTTCTCTCTTCAAAATTGAGGGTATACCCTGCCCTTAACGTTATCGAATGCTTTGGAGAAATCAACAAAGCACAGATATGCATCTTTATTCACATCTCTGCATCGCTGCACAAGTACTTGTAGGCCAAAAATTGCTCCTCCTGTGCCAAAGGCATTTCGAAAACCATACTGGGTTTCACTGATATTTCATTCACATTTATTATATATTCTTCTGGCTAATAAAGCGGTGTTGATCATATAGATTTGTGTTAGTTTTGGCATAGCAACAAAAGTTGACTGCAACCAGTCTGCAGGAATTTCTCCACTGTTGTATAAGCTGTTAAAGACAGCAGTGAGCGTATTAAGAAACTGATTGTCCATTTTGCATAGGATCTTCAATATTTCAGCGTGGATGTTTTTTACATTAGAACGATCTGAAGCAAATAGTTGTTCGACGTATTATTTTATCAATCACAATGAGTCTGTGTAAGCGCTTAGTTTTTTAAATTGAGCAATCACGGCGTTTCTGTGTAAGCTTTTAGTTGCAAGCTTTTGCTTTATATAAAGGATATCAAGTTAATATTTGTAATATATTGTTGAGGCCTTATACAGGGATTGCCCTTTGAGTTTGTTTGCTCTTGGAATGCAGGACGATTTGCACTGTGCATGATTTTGAACTGGTTTACTGTTGGAACGTGGAACACTTCGCAGTATTAGTGATTTTGAATTTGTTTACTGTTGCAACGCTTTAGAAATATTGAGTTTTGAAGATCTAAAAGTGCGTTGCTTTATTTGTCTGTTCTTTGAATTTACAGAGAATTGGTTGAGAAGAGTAAATATTTGTTTATGGCGCTGGGCAGCGAAACACTGGTTATTTCACTAGCAAAGGGCGCATAAAATTATGGGATATCTTGATAATTTAAAGGTAAATTATAGGTCAAAATTGATCATGAGCGTTAGTTGAAAAAATTTTGGGGTCACCAGCACGGGCTTGTTGTCGGTTTTCTATGGAAAACAAGTCTGTGCAACCATCACAAGTCACAACATTTTTTATGACTTCGGATCCAACGAATTTTTTGTAATTTTTGGATCCAGATCGACATCGAACGTCTTGTCTTCTGAGTACTTAGCGGCTGGTTGCTTCTCGAAAACTTTAAAGCCACCGACCGATTCAGGATGCTCTTACCACATCTTTCGTCTTGAAACGCTTTCATGGCTACTTGACTTTATTTCCTTAATTTTTCCAAAACTGCACAAAGTTTCTTATCACTGAATGGAATAACTGACGCCAAAATTAAACACAGACCAGAAGCACTTTGACTACCTGGGAGTACCAGAGCATATCACAATATAAAAAATATCGAACGACTTTTGTAGTAAAAAGTGTAATATATCTAACTTATATAGTATAAGCAAAAATCCTCTTCAAATCAGCAACGTCCACCAGAAACCTAGTATGAGTGGTTCTTTACAAACAAGCTTTGGTCACCAGCTTGCCCGAGTACGCTTCCGGCTGCATATACACCCTTTACAGCTTCACTATTAGACTGTAAAGTAAATTAATATTAATTAGTAGCATTTTGGAGCTACACAATAACTTTCAGTGCATATGACTTAGCTTCGAAAAGATATATACTATTACCTTAAAATATCAAATTTAAATAGAAAGTACCTACACGAAATAATATTATATATTACTATCTTAAAGGCAAGCAATAGTTATACAATTAAAGCTATGCTCCCACGCGCAGAAAAGGATTTTCTACATACTCAGCTATTTTTAAATATTCTTATAATTTGTTGCAGTAAGTTTTTCAGTACTATTAAAAATATAAAATATCGTTTAAAATTTTTGTAAAAGATTTGAAGTTAGAATGTACCCTAAAATTACTTTAAAAATCTGGTGTGATACACTCACACAACTTTCTTTTACAGTGATCTTATAATTAGTCAAAAATGTCATTTTTAATTTTTAAAAATTTGTCAAAATTTTTTAAAAATTACAAATTTTACAAAAAAGGTACAAAATAGAGCGTTAGTTGAAGAGACAAATTTTCTCTAGAATTTTAAGATGAATTCGAAAATGTAATAATATACCGGGTGTTTTATTTAAAATAGGAGTTAATAAAAAAATAGGAAAAAAAAACAAAAGAAACCCACTTTAGAAGTATTCAACTGAAAAATCACCTATCTCACATCAATACACATTAAAAATGTAATAAAAATGTAAAGTTTAAAAAACATCGTTGGAGCCGTTTTTGAAAAAATCGAAAAAACTGAAAAATCACAAGAGTAAACACCTACTTCCGGGTATGCGATTTTTTTCAAAAGCTTGCTGTCTCATCTACATAGTACACAAAACTTATATATAAAGTTTCAACGCCATACCTCTTTTCGTTTTTGAGATATTTTGTTCACAGACAGACACACACACAGACAGACAGACCAATAAAAAAAAGTTTTTTGGGTTCAGGGGACTCTAAAACGTGAAGATCTGTTGAAAACTCAATTTCGAATTTTTGGGGTGAATCCAATACTTCCTTTATTGTAAAAGGAAGTAAAAATGGACATTGTAATATCAGAGCTAGAAACGTTTGAAAGGAACATTGTCCTGGTGCTTTAAATAGTACCTATTAATAATTTTCCTATAGAAAATACTTAAATGTGGGCACATAACCCTAACAGGAACTTCTAATTGATAAATAGAAATGTGTATTTTCACATAAAACTTTTTACAAGCTGTGTTTACCTCGGCTCGATTCAACAATTCAGCTTATCCTGCTGCAACGTTAGAATCCTTACCCAGTGTTGGGTAAGTTACTCTAAAAAAGTAACTAAGTAAGTTAATCAGTTACTCGGCAAAAAAGTAACTGAGTAAGTTACTAAGTTACAGAATTATAAAAGTAATCTGAATAAGTTACCAAGTTACCATAAAGTAACTCGTTACTTTTTAAGTTACCTTTTTTATGAGAGGTTACTAATCTACATGCAATTACTATTAACAGAAACACATATTTATAAACAATTACGTTACGGTTATTTTTAAATAACTCGATTAATAGTTTTGTCTTCAATTTTGCCATTTTAAACTGGCATTATTGTTATTATTATCTTTATAGTAGCAACCATAAGTAACTGTTTATAATGCTTATATGCTAGCGAGTTGTTCTTAAATCGCTAGTGAATTAATAGTAGATTGTTCTACAAGTTAAGAAAAGTGAGAGTTTTCCAGCGAACGTAAAAGCTTTATGTGTGCATAAAGAATCACTTTTCCAATGTGTTGAACATGCAATTTTTTCGTGTAGTTGACAAAAATTTCTTTTAAATCATTTTGGTCAAAGTATGGAAGTGCAATGGTTACTGTACTGTAAAATATAAAAAACCATTATACATTATAGACCTAACTTGAAAATGAATGAATCTGTTACTAATTCATGTAGTTTAAATTTAAACTGCAGTATCCTGTAGCAGCTACATCGCGTATTCGGTTACTTATTTCAATTTTTTGTTAAAATATTGTTTTGTTATTATTGAAATATAGAGACGGTGAATGTAGTTTCGTCTGAATTACACACCTCCAACCTGCGCACAGGCTTTAGGAATGTACTTCCCAGTCATCCATATACCTGCTCAGGGAGCTTCCAGTTGTTAAAAGATTAAAGATAACTGGAAAAAGCAGTCACCACTCAAATAGGATCCGTCAAATATTATTTATTATCGACTAAGTACAAGAAGGTATTCCTGCGGTCGGTATTAGCATTTGCATACTAAACCATTCGAAATTTCCACAAATTCTTCAGTTTCAGGTATAATTTCTTAAATACTACACATTAAAAACCAAACATTTTAAAATATTTTACATTTGTAGCATCAAAAAGTAACTTGTCATATTTAGTTACTTAAGTTACTAAATAATTGTAACGTGTTATAGTCACAATTACTGAAAACACAAAAGTAATTAAGGTACTATTAAGTTACTGAAAAGTAACTAGTTACCAGTAACGAGTTACTTTTACTTAGTTACTACCCAACACTGTCCTTACCACCACAGGCACGAAGTAGAGAAGCCTGAAGGGCTCGTCCGTAGCTGAATGTGAAGGCCCATGGTGTCTTTTCTTGGAACCTGCAAAGGACAGAGATTTATAAATGGAAAATTAATCCGTGCTTGAATGTTTTAGCCTTTTGATGCTAAAGTGCCATGTTAAAAAAAATTCTATATAGCTAGAAATTGAGATTTTGCCTCTTCAAAAAAATTATTCTCAAGCACCAAAGTGTCATTAGTGCACTAGCTGAATGATTAATATTTAAAAGGGAACAATAGAAAGAAATGGAAGCCACATTTTAAACTGTTTCAAAACCGTTTACATTGGAAATTTTTAAAAATGTTTTCCTTTCAATTGATTTCACAAATTGCATATAACAGTGAAGGAGAGAATTCCTTAGTCCTGTATTTTTACCTAGCTATTATATTTAAGGTAAACAATAAGGCGCGAAAGAGAGAGAGAGAGAGAGAGAGAGAGAGAGAGATTTGCAATAAAAGTTAAATAAAAATTACACCATTGGCATTGGCAGCATAAATGAGACTCATAGACGAAATTGGTTTTTAAGCTTTATCACTAATATTGTAATATTTTAGTATAATTTTAGTATTTTGATTAAATTTTATATTTCGAATTATAAAGACCACATAATCGAAAATATGTAGGACTGATCAACTTATGAAAAATATGAATGATTATTCTTTTACTATTCTACAGCACAGTTTTAATCCAAACATGTTTTCAACCCTTCAGTGACGCCTGATACATCTTCAGAGTCACATATAGGAAATGTAATTTTATGCGGTTTTTTAAAATTTAAATATATTATAAACTTTTTGTAAGTTTGCTGAAAACATGTTGAAAGTTGACTGCAAATTTACTGAAAGTTGACTATTTGTTTTATTAAACATTTGCTACAAAGTTATTTTCAATTTGGAAACTTGAATAGACAATAGGCTGTTCGATTTCTACGTACTACACAGTATGGTAATAATTAACTCAATCTTTAAACATAAAATTAGAGAAATTCCAAGCAGAAGAAAAAAGTTCTAGTTCCAACCGCAAACAGAAAAGCAATAAATGTTAGTAAATAAGCATTTGAATGTTGGAGAGTATATCTGAACTACCATGCGCAATATGGCCCACTAATATAAAAATTTAATTTTTAACCTTTAAAGTTGATTTAAAAAGGGAAGTTATACTTTTGAGAAACAGAAATATTTTACAACGCTAAGCAGTAATTTTTATGTTATAATTACATACTATTTCGTAAAACTAATTCAAATGCATTTGCACTAATTTTATTGATTAAAATGCCAAGGTCGCCTTTTCATTCATCGCTCAATAAAGAACTACTTTCCGTGTTACTGTATAAAAAGCCAGTTCTGATTGTTTTTGTCAGATTGGAATTTAATAACCCCAATCTTACAATAAACATTTAAAGAGTATAGAAATGTATAAATACAGTGTATGCAAAGTATAAAAAATTAGTAAGTACGAGATGGTTATACCTAATTTATTTGGTTATGTGAAATTTATGTTAGCAAGTAAAGTTGTGCAATATTATATATTGATTTGTAGAATTCAGCAGTTGAACTATTCTAAAAAAATTATTTAAAAAAACTATAAGAGTTCCTAGTTGGTATCTGACTACTCAGTGTTTCAATTAAATAACGTTTTTTTATTATTTAAGTATTGGCACTTTAAAAATGAACTCATGTCAGATCTATTATGTACCTACACTGACTATTGCCTTATAACATTTTATTGCGTAACCTAATATATAATACTATATCAGGATGCCTTTCTACTCACAGCAATAAAAATTGTAATTCTTAAAAAACACGGCTTATTAATTCATTGTGCTTTTATATTACGTTTGTTTCAGATTAGGAAAAAATTGCACAAAAAAAAACAGTAATGGCAGCCAATACTGAATATAAAAACAAAGCCAATGTTACATTTGAGGTATGTTGCAAAATAATATAAATACTTATTTATACAATCTAACAGCTTCATATATTTTTTATGTTTTTATGTGCCTGATAATTTTAATTTATGCAAGGTGTCAGGAAAGTCAACCGTGTCACTTCTCGAGATGCTAGGGGACGCTATATGGAGTCGAAAAGTCCTAATCCATTTTTGGATTAGAAGCATAGTTTTCGTAAAAACCAATGTTGAAAATTAAAACAAAAAAGTTGAGAACTGCTGTAATTTACCCCTAAATTGGAGGCTTGACGCAGTATCTTGAGATAGGCTGGGAAACAATTGTCACAGACCCAACATCACCAGAACACCATACACAAAAAACATATCAGCTTACTCCTGTACGGTGTATATTTTTACTGCAAAAGTGAGACACGCAATTATTTATTACATTGACATTAATTGACAAAAAAAACATCAAAAACACAAAAACGCAGTAGTTACCATACAGCGGTTCAAAAAATTTTCGGTACCAATTTCTACAGTGAACTCTGTAGAAATTATACTTCTAAGCCAAAAATGGATTAGGACTTTTCGACTCCATATATCGTCCCCTAGCATCTCCAGAAGTGACACGGTTGACTTTCCTGACACCCTGTATAAATGAGAGATACATTAGAATCGATACAAATCCGTTATAAGTGAATGGGGAGTATATTGTTTTAGATGTTTTTTACTTTCTTTCACTTCGTAAAATAAAATATAGTAATAATGATTCTTTTTTCGAACTCCAGATTTTTGTGGAAACATCCATTTTCGTGAGTGAGCCTTTGAGTTTGACTGTGTCCTCTCTACAGCCCAAACAGATTAATCGATCGTCTTGAAAATTAATATATTTGCTTTTGACATACATTTGGAGATCTCAGTGATTTTTGATTAAAATCGGGCAGCTTGAAGTGGTACTTTACCGTTTTCCGCGAAATTTTTATAATTCTTTGGTAAAAATTAAACTTAATATTACAAGATTATATACACTTCACCGCAAAATTAAGGGATCAGAAATAAAAGTGCAATATTTTTTTTATTGTTGAAAATATTGTTATGAAACTCATACGCAATAAAGATCGGACTATTAATAAACATTAAATAACATAGCTTCGATCATCGGTAGTTAGAGAAAATCTGGACTCGTCGGCGAACAACACTGTTGCCCATTCTTCATTTCCCCAGTTCAAACGATCGTGACCAAATGTTAAACGTAGCCTCTGGTGAAGGGGGGTCAAAATTGGACCGGTTGCAGGACGTCTTGCCTTCATACCAGCATTATGTAGTCTCCTCAATACGGTATCGCAGCTAATGACTGTTCCGGTGGATTGTTGGAGATCATTCTTCAGTGATCGAGCAGTGATGAACCTTTCACGTCTCGCTGTTACCGCCAAATACCGGTCTTCACGCATGGTGGTTTTCTTTTTACGACCTTGGCCAGGTCCCTTGGTATAATTACCTGTCATTCGATACCGCCGAGACACTCTGCAGATCACTGACTGGGCAACTACAAGCCTTGCAGCAACTTCTCTCTGAGTATAGCCTTCATCGAGCAGTGTGACCACTTTAGATACATCTACCTCCGAAAGAAAGTTTCTATGGACATCGGCTGCCATTTATTTTGATTTATATCACTGTACCAATTGTTTAGAACACCCTGACAGACAACCTTTAATTACAAGACTTATGCGATATCTGCAGTATTTGTTATCGAGCAGCATTTTTGTGGTATCTCAAGCTATGAATTTCCCTAAAATATGCACATGTAGTGATAAATAGTGCAATCTTTATTGCCTATGAGTTTCATAACAATATTTTCAACGATAAAAAGAATATTGCAGTTTTATTTCTGATCCCTTAATTTTGCGGTGAAGTGTATTATGCTATTCTCTACAACTTTTGTATGCAAGGTTTTTTGTGAGAAGTTTAGAGAATTTGCAAAATTAGTTTTTCAGAAATATTTCCTCCACGTCCTAAAATTTATAATAGAAATATATTTTTAAACCCTATTTTACATTACGTAATTGTCTATGGCCTTTGTTAAAAAAGTTTTTTTGTAAGAAGTAAGAAGAAAGTCAAGATTTTACACCGAAACAACCTACCGAGGTATTTGTTTGGACTCAATTTTTACAAATTTCCAATTTTTGTCGTAACCACTCAATCAATCGCTAACAACTCAACATTATTTGATAGGTCTCTCTCGAAATTACATATTTTTTATAACGACAGTAACCGCTTTGTAATTAACAGAAAGATGTAAGCTTAAAGATGAGTACGTCGTTCCGGGTCGCTGTAAGCATGTTAACTCGCGAAGACATAACCCGGCAGGATTACTTTCGCGCCATTTTGTGTGGAATATTAATGTAAGGAACTTAAAAGCTTTTGGGAAAAATTTGTCGCTTTTTTCTTTCTATTTATTTATGGACTTGTATTGTTAGCAGTAATAGACGTGGAGCCGCCACGTAACTACGCTGTCACATAGGTATACATGGTTTCGGCCTTAATATGCCTACCGTCACTCGACCCCTTATGGATCCTTTTAATTTATATCAAATTGGTGTAGTAACAACACTCGTTAACAGACGAGTTTGAAGTCCAAATGTTTTTTTTAATTATTGAAGGATGTGAATGGAAATTTCTATCTCTTCTTACTTTTAAATCTGAAATGTCATATTATCGGCGCTATCTGCCTCATTCCTACTCTCCGTTAAAGGAATTGATAAATGACCGACATGATTTTTAACCGATATCCACCGTCTAGACTTCGCAATTATTAGTTTACGTCTCCTTTGCCAATTCTCTTTAGCTCAAGTCGTCGCATTTGTGATGCGATCAAGTATATAACATAATATAACAACGGCCATATCACACTGAAAACAGCATTTAAAAATCACATGCCAACAGTGTACCGAAGCATCGATAAAGGACTTGCACCGCCTCATCTTGTTTGAAATTAAAATAGGAGTTCTTAGTAATTTTGAAATTCTACCCTTTATCCTACGTTTGAATTTATTTAACCCCAGACAAATTAGTGCGACTCACATTAACTTCTTAGCGTTAGTCGGGGCGAAATACATAATGGCAGGTATTTTAAGTACCAATAACAGAAATATGTTGCAGATAGACTGTTTACAAGCTTTCCAGTCTTCTTAGATATTTTTACTTCTAACAAATAAAAATTGCCGCAACACAAACACATTTATCAAAGAACTCAAATAGTTTTATATACATAAAACTAGATGTAAGTAGAATCTACTCTAAAATTTGTACTTTTTTATTATATCGAACGCCTCTTGGCTTGTCATAAAAGGCGAAATCCATTAATTTTAGAGCAAGAACTTATAAAACCAATTTGGTATGTGTTTTAATTTTTGAATTGTAATTAATAAGTACCAAGTACAACAAATACGCCAAGGTATTGACGAAACCGCACATGTCGCTACATCTCTAAATGAAGTTTAATGGCAATTTAGCAATACATAATAACAACATGAAATAACCTTAGAAATTAAACTCTAAGCAAAGTGTGATCGTTACTGGTGAAAACAGGTTTATGACCCCACAACAAAGCAAAAGTACTCCAGTTAGCTTAGTTATGGATCGATGGGTTTTGTCAAACAGAAATTCTACCTTAGGAGTTCCTAGACAAATTCGGGTAATACAGAAGAGCAAGAAAGAACTTTTAGTTTGAAAAATAGGTTTTTACGTTTTTAAGGAAAAAGTAAGTCACGTTAAAAGTTCTCTGTGTATTATAAATATTGACCGTACAATTTATTAAATTACGTTTTTTACTCAAAGTATTTGTCGAGCTACTATGAAGTGAGGATGTGTGTGTGTGTTGCTAGCCCGTTGCGTTTTACAAGAATGTGTGCACGTTGATGACTTACCGCCACGCATTCGTGTTAAAGCTGGTTGCAAATCAGCATAGAGTGAATAGAAAATACTATTAGTGAAGTGAAGAAGAGGAAACTGAGTGTACGAAAACGCAAGAACAACATCAGCAGACTTAATACAAAGCAGCGAAAATTCTCAAGCGGGTTAAATGTCTAAGTACGCGATGAATAACCTACCTGTGGCCTTGCCAGTCAAGCGAAAGTAATTTTTCTTTCTAGAAAGTCGATCAAAAACCCCAAAAAATTATCCTATGCAATGCATGATCAGAAGAGAAAATGCTATTATGCAGCCACATTTTCTCCACTTGTAGCAGCAGCTAATATGAATGCAAGCATCAATAAACAACGGAAACAAACAGAAAGCAATCCCAGAAGCAAACTTGGAGGAACAAAATGATAACAAAAAAATATAGAATATTTGATTGACGAATGGGTGACTAAGAAGGAAAAAAAGAAAAAAAGAAAATTGAATAAATGGCCACAACAACAGCGACAAACCAAGCAGATTCAAAATGAAAAACCAACAAAGACATCAATTGGGTCGAGGTAAGTTAAGGGCTATGGTGTCTTACGATTCGAACTAAAATCAAACCAGTTTAAATTTCCAGCTGTAATGATGAAAATGAAGAGATGAAATTAAAAGTCGAATGCTCAGAACGATATCGAAAAAAGTATCTTTGGTACTCCTATCAAGATAAACAAACAAGAAATATCAAAATTATTGCAAGGAAATTACACCCATCGTGTTTTGAGGATACAATCGTAGATGATTTAAATCATCAATGTTACAAAATAATAGAGAGAAGAAAAGAGAACGACACTACCATTTTTTAGGCAAACCTTTAGATACGAAGAAGAAAAAAATATACGAAATAAAAAGGATTTTATGAATGAAGGTCGAAATGGAGCTTCTACGAAAATCTAAACGTATCTCAGGTAAACTGGTATGCAAAACATGTTAAGCTATGGGCACACCCAAAGATTCTGCAATACACAGCATAGGTGTGTAAAATGTACAGGTAAACACCACACAAAAGAATATAAAATGAATGAAAGGGCGCAGCCAAGATGTGCCAACTGTGGTGAAGCACAGCCAGCCAGCTTCAGACGATCCACAGTCGCCAAGATATAATCAACGAAGTAGCCAGAACCAAGCAAAACCAAGGAATAGAAAGAAACACGGCACAAAGACCTCTATGAAGATGGGATTCAAAAGCATTCCCAGCCTTTCCAAAGACTAATGGAAGTGAGGATAAGTCCAAACCCTGTACTGCAAAGCCGTGAAAAACAGCAAGAAAAAAGGATGAAAACAATCTTTAATAGCTTAAATAAGCTTAAATGAGAGTTAAAAAAATGGAAACATTAGAATAGCAGCCTGAAATGCTAATGGTATTCAGTATACATACCAAAAACTCCGTCAGAGGAGGAAATACTAAGTAACGTACTACGAAAAACCCAAATTCGAAATGGAAGAAATGCAAGCTATAGCTCTCAAAATAGGAGGACAGAAGATCACAATTGCAGCAACTTATTGGATGCGACAACAGAATCTAAAAAGCAGACTATTTAAGTCTGCTACTAAGCGTGGAGAAAGATTTATAGTTGGAGCAGACTTAACATGATTCAGAAGCTAGGGAAACCACCCACCGAAACAACATCATGTCGTACCATCTCGCTCCTACCAATAGTATCAAAACTGTTTAAAACTAATTTTGCAAAGGGCTTAGACCTATTATAAAAAGAAAAGAACTGATTCCTACACACCACTTTGGTTCAGAAATCAACATTCAATTGTAGAATATGTCCACAGGAAAATAAACACTATCGAGGAAGGTCTTGAAAAGAAAAAAGCCTGCTTAGAGATCTTTCTAGATGTTGCACAGGCCTTTCATAAACCAGGGATTAAACCATAAATTAAAAAAAAATATTTCGAAACAATTTGCTGATTTGCCCAAGTCTTACATTTCAAATAGACTCTTTAGGATTACCACAGGGCAGTGTTTTGGGACTAATACTTTACCCATTGTACACTAGTGACAACAATAGCTATCTTTGCAGACGACACTACAATATTGGCGATAGGCGAAAGTACTGAAGAAATAACAGAAACACTACAACAAGTCATAAAGAGGTAGGCAGATGGACAAAACGATGAAGAATTAAGCGAAACAAAAGCAAATCAGTGCATCACGAATAAGAAGAATAGTCACGTACCAGTGACACTCAACAACAGTATGATAATTGGCCTAACAGCTGTTGGCTGAATGCGAAATAAATAAATAAATAAATAACGCATGGTAATGCAGTAAAGTATCTTGGAATGAAATTGTATGTCAAATTACGCTGGAAAGCGCACATAAAAAGAAAATGGAACTAAATAGACAATATGTGTGTTTAAAAAAAAGCTCATTCGCAGCAAGCCATGATCAAATTGAAGTTTGTCATAACTTGATACATACTCATTGAAGTAATTGAACTACCATAAGTCAGAGAGAACTAAATTACATCTTGATCTTGAACTATTGTCTAAAAATATACAAAACACATAATAAAAAAAACTGTTGTGATTAATACACTCGTTGTTGTGTAAATGCCATTTTATTTTCCTTTTTGCTTGATACAAGTAAACTTAATGCAGTGTAAACTTTTACATGTCATAGTGACAGATGTTTTCATAAACAAAATGCAATCTCACATTCACTGACTTAAGTTAAAACATGACCAGATTTTTTATCTTTCTTTCCAAGGCCTGTTCTAAATGAATTTTTTTTGGAACACGCAATAGAAATCAATAATGGCTGTTCGGAAGAACGTCCCAACTCTCAATGCACAATAACTTACTTTTGTAAAACCAAGTATTAAAGCCAATAACATGCGGTTGCCAACTTGGAGTTCTGCCTGCAAAACCAACAGCCAAATCAACATTTTCAGAACATAGTACTAAGGAACATCGTGGATGCACGCTGGTACATTAGAAACAGTGATCCATAGAGACCTAGGCATAGAAACTGTATTAGAGTAAATAAAAAACTTTTCCCAGAAGCACGACATCAGTTCTCGTCACCATATAAATGTGGAGGGTATCCAACTTAACAATGCAAAATTAGTGGGTAGGCTCAAGGGGACCAACACTTTTAAGCTAATGTAGAGTGGCGTGTAGTTTAAGTGTCAGAAAAAGATGCAGAGGAGAAGTGAAGTTTTAACCCGTGACAAACAGTGTTCAAAATACTACAACTGAGACGACACCAATGGATGAACCTCTAATATAAGCTAGCTGCAGAGGAAATTTGTGCCGCTATTCTTGCTGCACTTTTCAGACTGGCCTCAATAAGAGGAATCAGCAGTTGAACATCCTTTATGCCAGCTACCAAACATGAGTGTTAACCAAGAGAACTCCAAAAGATAAAAATGCTTTGTTTTCACCAACACGAAAAAAGAAAATAATTTGGAAGAATATGTCTTCTGTCGATAACTAAATCACAAAATTTTCAAGTGCAATAAATTTGCATCCCTTAACGTAATCATGAGGTGAGATTGTGTGAAAGAGAATAAAAGATGCTTCTTTTGCTTGGTTTCAACACACCGTATTCTTTATTGTAAAAGAATGAGAAATGTGGAATTCAAAATTGTCAGAATTCTATAATCGACAAGTCCTGGAGAAAATGCAAGTATTGGTGGATTCAACATTGAAAACCGTTATTCTTCGAGTAGCACCGATTACTATTGTTGGGAAGAATAAAAACGTTGAAACGTATGCATTATTCGCCAAAGAAAGTACCGTTGCTTTGATTGATTCCAAACTGGCAGATAAGATTGTAGCAGAAGGCGAAGTGAAAGTGTGAACGTCTAGGACATGCCACGGAAATGGGAGCATTTAATTAATATTCCTGTTCAAGAATTACAAAATGTCGAACCTCGTGTTCTGTTTGGTCAAGATAATATCGAACTAAGCATAGCTCGGAAGTCGTTCAATACGGACCAAATGCGCCAATAGCTTTTCGAACTAGCGTTGGGTAGTTTATGGATAGTCAATAATAGTTAGGAAAGACCTCCTGCACAACGTACAAAAAATGTTAGGAGATTGGAAGTTTTAAGAATTGTTGTCCATATATGATGTTGGTTTCTTTTACAATCCTAGAAAGAATTATGGTTCAAGAAATTTGGACGGAATGAAGTATTTGAAAATTGAAAAATTTGATAGAAGACATGAAGAAATTTGACTGATCTTAAGGTACCTTGGTGGTATGGCCTGAACGATATACTTGGAGGTGAGGTGGCTAGAAAGGGTATGCGGCAGCGGCATATTTTAGAGTGAAAATATCTGAACGAAATATTGCGACTCTAGTTGTTGCTACATTTCGAGTAACATCGCTCAAACCAATGGATTGAATTATACGCTGCTCTTCTTGGTGTAAATTTTGCAGAAACTGTTGTAACAGATCACATAACTGATGATCCGGTTTAAAAATGGTTCTACGCTGAATATACTAAAACCCTAAGACATTTAAAACTTTTGTTGCAAATAGAGTTCTACTGAAAATTGGTATTGGTTATGTACTGAGTTCGGTATTACCGACGAAGCCACTAGAGGATTATTGAACACGGACAGGCGTGCAGAATGGTTCAATACATAACGATTCCTATGAGAAATGAAAAAATGGCCAATTGAAAGCACTTGGGAAAATTTGAAAACAAAAAGAAAAAAGTCTATTTTGTTGGCATTCTTACAGCAGATCAAAATTGATTCAGTTTTTTCAGAATTTCGAAATTTACCACATTGATACTGCAGTTTTATAGTTTTTCACATAATTTGTAATCTTCCAAGAAAAAAATAAAAATCTTAAGTTTCTTTCACAAAAGTTTCATGTCAAGAAAATCGAAAAGGCCGAAATAGCCTCCTTCAAACAAGCTCAAAACGAAAGCTGTAAAGATGTGGAAAGTTTGACTACTAATCATTTCTTGATTCGAAGGTTATGTGGAGTTCGTAACCCTGGCATTTTTTCTGACAGTGAGGACATTTAAAGGAAACAAGGGCGGATCTTAGGGCGTCTTGTAGACCAATTTTGGAATAGATTGCTGCAAGAATATGTGCCAAGTTTAATTAGAAGAGGAAAATGGCAAAATCGTAAAAGCGATATATCAGAAGGAGATAGCCTCGTTTTAGTAGATGAAACAAACAGAAGAAATCCGTGGCCTAAAGATAGAGTGATATGAACTCATCTCGGAAGCAAAGAGGTATATGTCCAAGTTGTGGATCTTCAAACGGCATTTGGAGTTTATAGAAGGCCTGCCGCAAAATTAAAATTGATGAAAAGTGCTAAATGAAGTAAATTCTTTTTTTATTTAAAGCCTGGAAGAATGCAGTAAGAATTGATGGTATAAGTCGGTAGGTGATGCAGTTTAATTCCACTGTTCTGGTGGGCCAAACATTTGGGCTTCAGGTAATATTATGCCTGAGAATCGTAGTGTAGGTATCTTCACATATGGGTTGGTTTTCGATATACCTTTGTTTGTACTGTGTCACCATTCTTATGGACTAGTACGTCTAGGAATGGGAGTTTGTCTTCCGATTCTGATTCCACCGTGAAGTTGATAGATCGGGATTAATTATTGAGATGTTCCCGGAAGCGCAAATACAATGTTTACCACGGTGTAGTACCACCCCGTTCTGTACCGTAGTAGACATTGTTTTACAAATACGCGCAATTCCAAACTCCCAAGTTTACTACGATACAGAAATTAGGTGGTACTGTACCGCAGTAAGGATCGGATGTGCCTCTGTGGCGCATTGCTCGAACAAACTTTACTCCGGCACAGAATAAATTTCAGATAATATTGAAACTTCAAAGGTTGAAACAGCCAGTGGACTGACACACGCCCCGCAACCATAACCTTAAAAATAAGTCTACTCGTCCTGCTGAAAGAGTCTAATCTTCCTTTTATCGTCGCAACAATGGCGATTTTAGAGTCATTAAAAGAACTTCTCGATCAGGACGATATCATAGAGGACCTAAATATCGTCGACAACGATAACAAATTCACAGCTTCAATTAGGAGCAAAATATACGATGCCGAACAAGGCTCTAATTATAGTGGATGGTGCGACGCTTGGATCAAAAAGTTTAGTGCGAAGACGTGTACGAACTGGATTGTGAGATATACTTATCCCAACGCTCAAAAATACCTTTATCGCAAAGTTTTGACAAAGTGAAAAACAGAAAGCGGACCAACAGTCGAAACCGAGATAAAGAGTGCCATGCGACAATTAACATTCTATTCAAGAAAATAAATAAAGGCACTGTGAAGAATGACGTTCATCTGAAGACTGGATTGAATATAAAAGTTGAAGTAAGTAGATAGGTACTGTAACGAAGCGTGTTCATTACATATATAAATAAATAATTGTAGAAATAAAACTGGTCAAATTGAAATATGTACATTTAATGCCAGTTGTTTACATGTTGTATAAATTAATATTATTCTGTTACCATCACAACAACTTGTAGTGGTCAAAGGTCACTACAGTACCTACCTATAAGATATACTTAATAGATATAAGTAGGTAAGTTAAGAGGATATTAAAGTGGCTGAAAAATGTTTGATATCAACATTTCAAACTGCGGTGTTAATTTTGTTAATTATTTTTTTGCAAGAAATTTGTTGCTATCAAAAATTAGATGAAAATTTTTGCGTGCCTTTTTCAGCTAAAACTAGTATATTGAGCACCATTGAAAAAACTGACACTGGTGCCGTGTAGCCCGTTGTTTGATTATGGAGTGTAGCTTTTTGATTTGTGAAAAAAACCGTTATTATAGGTATACGAAATTTGCAATATTGCTCGGAATATATTGTAAAGCACTGCACAGACACTACTACTATATCGAGTTTTGACCGCATCGCTTCAAAAATATAACCACAAAAATATTAAAAAAACGAGTAAAAAAATATATTAAAGTTCCGATCGACTTCCGAATTGACTTTGATATCCCCGTACAAACAGCAGCGTTATCAGGTAGACAGGTTTGCCAAAATTTCATTTTTTCTACGATCGTGTCAAAATGACAACTTTTTGCACAGTTTCTAGTGTCAAAAGTGGCGTTTGTAGCACTCTTAATATTATCGCCCGAATTACATCTTTTTTGCACGTTGCCATTGGTGGCGTGTTTTAATACTATTTTATCTACTCCAGTAGGATAAATAACTCATTACGTCACTCACTTGGCACAATTTCCGTTAGGTAATGAAGCTCATTACACCACTTAGTTATGTAATGACTTCATTACCTACCTAACTGAAATAGTGTCAAATGAATAACATAATGACATTTTCCTACTAAAATATTTTTGAAAATGCAGATCTGACATTTCCCTTAATGCACATTTCTCAATTTTAGGCAGTTGTAGATAAAATTTTCTACAATACATGTGTGATAATGCATAATTAATATACTTGTGTGCTTACATAACTCGTGCTACGCACTAGTTTGTAACTTAAACACACGTATATTAATAATGCTCTTATCACACCTGTATAATAAGTAACTACTAAAAGAAGCTTTTCCGTACATTTTAATGTCAACATAACCTAGAATATCTAACACAATGTGACGGAAAAAGTGTCACCGAACTAAGTTTTTATATTTCTGTTACGATATCGTAGAAAAAATAGCGTATGATACACGTGTATAAGTGCCATTAAAGCACTAGCGACGTTAAAAGCACTCCGCTTTGCGTCGTGCTCTTAAACTCGTCGCACGTGCTTTAAAGGCGTACTTATACACTAGTATCGTAATATACTATTATGCACTAATATGGGAGAACTACTGACTTTTTAATTGTTGTTTATAGATCAGTTTTGAACATAACCATAATGTGGTGGTGTCTGAAGCATTTAGTTTCTTGCGAATGTCAGAAGAGACCGAAAAGATTTTCCTACAGTATTTTGAAGATGGCATGACTCCGTCTGTTGCTCGAAACTACCATAAAGTAATGCTTGAAAGCGTATATGACAAGAATGATATATATGTGTACCTTGCGAATGCCCAAGTCAATCCCAGTGAACGACAAGTGAATTACTTATATGAAAAATGGAGGTAGGTACCTACCCATCAAATAAATAATCAGAACATCTGAAATGTATCTATTGAAACAGTTATTGTCAAATTTATTGAAGTGTGAAATTATTTATTACCAGTCCAGTGACATTTCAGTCACTTCCATTTTATTTCACACTTCTTTTCCAGTTATTTCAGTTTTAAAATATTACCTACTTACTTATTTTATCCACAACTTATATTCTGAAGGTATAATTACAGCGTGTTTGGTGTCTTATGGGCCTTATAAGTCACTAGTGTCTGATAGGCCTTATAAGATACTAATGTCTTATACATATATAAGTTTATAGCAGTTTCTACACAAGCAGTTGTAATCCATCATCTTCGACGCAGAGCCAATATAATATGAGTTGTGGATAAAACGTTAGTACCACGTTCGTGACTTATTGGCTTCAAGGCACTCAAGACAAGTAGATGCTTGATCTGTAAACTTTTCTTTCGTGTTTTAAATACCTAATAAGACACTTATATGTAACACTATCATGTAACAAGTTCACAAAATAAAGTTTAGCGTTAGACATTTGTTACAAATAATATTGACAGGCGTTAGATGATGATTTAGGAGCATCCTACCAAACGACAAATTATTACTATCTGAGAATATATTTTAATTAATATTATCTCCAAGAACTATTTGAGCTAGGTTGTTCGACCTTGGATCTCACCCAATATTAGGCACATGTAGGTATCGACAAAATTTCAATAAAATTGAACCACTGGCGTAGAAACTAGGGGATGACGATAATGTCTTAAATTCGGAACCAGACGCGAGGAAGACAGTATCGAGACTGTGAAGAAAATTTTTTTTTTATGAAGAAGACGGAATGAGAGTCGTTATCAAAGAAAATCCTATGATAATACTAATTTTGACACTGACTGTGTTAAGAGCACATGCCCGTCTTTTTTCTCATGATATCGTTTTTATTGATTCAAGTGGGCCTTGTGATCAAACAAATACATGTGTGACATTTGTTTTTGGAGCATCGAAAATTGGCGCAGTTCCTTTAACTTGCATCCTGCATAAAGAACAAAGTGAATCGAATTACACTTTAGCTTTCAAGTTATTGCGTGAAACCTTGGGTGAAAATGGATTTAATGGTCATGGCTACCCACGAATAATAATGACTGATGATTTCTTAGCAGAAATAAATGCATTGCGAAATGTTTTCCCAGAATCAAGTTTATTGCTCTGCATTTTTCACTTACTGCAAGCGTTTTGGAGGTGGTTATGGAACAGTCAAAATGCAGTATCTAAAGATCATCGACAGTCTATAATGAAAAAATTTCAAGCAGTTGTTTACTCTACTTCTGAAGATGAGGCCCAAGAAAAATATTCGTTGTTCGTAAAAGACGAACACAATCTCTTATATGGTAATCTTATCAAGCACGTAGAGACGTTATGGAATAGAAAAGTGGAGTGGGCTTTATGTTTTCGCATCAAATTTATAACTCGTGGACACAACACAAATAATATGGTTGAATCATCAATTCGTATATTCAAAGATATAGTTCTGCAAAGGTGCAAGGCTTTCAATCCCTGTGCGCTACTGGATTTCATTACGAAGGTGCTTGAATCCTATCATAGAAGACGTTTACTGGCATTTGCGGGTGATAAAAGACACAAGGCTATTAACGAGTTGCTGATGGTGAGATCAAAAAATGTTTCCGTCGAACAAATTTCAGAAAATGCATTCAAAGTTACTACTAAAGGAGAAAAGTACTACACTGCTTTCAGCGACATTGGATTCTGTGATTGTCTTAGTGGACAAGAAGGACGTTTCTGTAAACATCTATGTGCTATTCAGTCACAAAAGGGCATAATTGTACCTTCCAATCCTGAACTAACCCTGGGCGACAAAAAAGATTTAGCGAAGATAGCATTGGGTGAGGATATCGCAACAAACTTTTTTGAGGCGATGGATGTCTTTACCGAGGCCTCTGTCGCAAACACAGGAAATGTTGTTTCTCACAATAGGACGATTGTCGCAAATGAAGACTCGCATGCTGACAACGCGGCATTCGGAAACGACCTGGCAAAAGACAGTATTTGCAGCGGCGGAGAGTTAGACGAGTTTAAGACGCATTTGGTGCGGATAACTGGAATCGCCGAAAGTAGGAGTTCGGAAATGTCCAATGCTTTGGTCAAAATCAATAAGATTTTTAAGAACGTCACTACGCCATCCGATTTAATATCAACACTGCATAACTTTGCGGCCAGAAGGGGTGGCAAAAGGATTAAAGTCCAGCCAACTGCGATTGCAAGGCGAAGAAGACCATTGGGGACCACTGCTAGGGTTCAAGCAGAACGGCCACCAAAACGCGAAAAGCGCAGGCATTCTCTGAAGACCAGTGTGAACAATAACACTGCTCACGCAAAAATGCATTAACTAATTTCTAATGGTACCTTATTATTATTATGTGTTACTTTTTTCTCGCTTTTTTTGTCAACAGAACTTTTTTCAAATATATTATTAAATAGTTGTTGTTACTTTATTATTATGAATGGTACCTACGTAAATATTTCATTTACAGCGCGATTCAAAAATCTCTAATAACTTCGATAAAAGCCTGTTGTTTATATTTATGACCTGAGCGAAACTGTGAAATCTTATGAAGCCATCCACAGAAACGCTGGAACGCATAAAATTTCACAGTTTCGCTCAGGTCATAAATATAAACAACAGGCTTTTATCGAAGTTATTAGAGATTTTTGAATCGCGCTGTAAATGAAATATTTACGTAGGTACCATTAATAATAATAAAGTAACAACAACTATTTAATAATATATTTGAAAAAAGTTCTGTTGACAAAAAAAGCGAGAAAGAAGTAACACATAATAATAATAAGGTACCATTAGAAATTAGTTAATGCATTTTTGCGTGAGCAGTGTTATTGTTCACACTGGTCTTCAGAGAATGCCTGCGTGTTTAAACTTGATTTAAACACACATAAATTTTATTTTCTAAAATTTACGAAATCCAGTTGCATGCTTTTAAATGCAATTCCCATTTATTAGCAAGAAAAATTTAATGTTGCAATCACCAGTCTTTACCTCATAATTACTAAATTTAATATGTTTAAATTAGATTAAAAACTATATATTTCAGTTCAAATTTACGAAACAGTATTCGTAATTTAAAAGCCAGTGTTATTGCGCAATCATACGAGTTAAAGACCAGGAAAATGCAATTCTGCACTCCTTGCATAATTGCGACCTACAGTAGTAAGTTCAACGGGCGACCTTCGCTCTATCAGGAAATAAAAACTGCACAAATTGCTTATCTGCTGTTTTGTAATTTAAACACTTTGTCCTATTAAACTGTATATATGAACTTTGATATTGTTACTGCATTAAGCATTTTTTGTTTTGTATAAATACTAGTCTATTTTCATAATAAAAATCAATCTGCATTTAATGTTTGATTCATTCACTACCCTTTCTAAGCCATAATATTTATGGGGCATGAGGCTGTGCTCCGAGGTGGTTTTTTACTGTCGTCCGTTCAAGTACCATTGACTACATTGGTTTAAAACGTAAACACAGTCTTGTTTACGTGCTTGACGGATAGAATCAGCGCAAAGTAACGGAATCCTGAAGCAGCCTCTCAGGCATCTCTGTTCACTGCGCTTTTCGCGTTTTGGTGGCCGTCCTGCTTGAACCCTAGCAGTGGTCCCCAATGGTCTTCTTCGCCTTGCAATAGCAGTTGGCTGGACTTTAATCCTTTTGCCACCCCTTCTGGCCGCAAAGTTATGCAGTGTTGATATTAAATCGGATGGCGTAGTGACGTTCTTAAAAATCTTATTGATTTTGACCAAAGCATTGGACATTTCCGAACTCCTACTTTCGGCGATTCCAGTTATCCGCACCAAATGCGTCTTAAACTCGTCTAACTCTCCGCCGCTGCAAATACTGTCTTTTGCCAGGTCGTTTCCGAATGCCGCGTTGTCAGCATGCGAGTCTTCATTTGCGACAATCGTCCTATTGTGAGAAACAACATTTCCTGTGTTTGCGACAGAGGCCTCGGTAAAGACATCCATCGCCTCAAAAAAGTTTGTTGCGATATCCTCACCCAATGCTATCTTCGCTAAATCTTTTTTGTCGCCCAGGGTTAGTTCAGGATTGGAAGGTACAATTATGCCCTTTTGTGACTGAATAGCACATAGATGTTTACAGAAACGTCCTCCTTGTCCACTAAGACAATCACAGAATCCAATGTCGCTGAAAGCAGTGTAGTACTTTTCTCCTTTAGTAGTAACTTTGAATGCATTTTCTGAAATTTGTTCGACGGAAACATTTTTTGATCTCACCATCAGCAACTCGTTAATAGCCTTGTGTCTTTTATCACCCGCAAATGCCAGTAAACGTCTTCTATGATAGGATTCAAGCACCTTCGTAATGAAATCCAGTAGCGCACAGGGATTGAACGCCTTGCACCTTTGCAGAACTATATCTTTGAATATACGAATTGATGATTCAACCATATTATTTGTGTTGTGTCCACGAGTTATAAATTTGATGCGAAAACATAAAGCCCACTCCACTTTTCTATTCCATAACGTCTCTACGTGCTTGATAAGATTACCATATAAGAGATTGTGTTCGTCTTTTACGAACAACGAATATTTTTCTTGGGCCTCATCTTCAGAAGTAGAGTAAACAACTGCTTGAAATTTTTTCATTATAGACTGTCGATGATCTTTAGATACTGCATTTTGACTGTTCCATAACCACCTCCAAAACGCTTGCAGTAAGTGAAAAATGCAGAGCAATAAACTTGATTCTGGGAAAACATTTCGCAATGCATTTATTTCTGCTAAGAAATCATCAGTCATTATTATTCGTGGGTAGCCATGACCATTAAATCCATTTTCACCCAAGGTTTCTCGCAATAACTTGAAAGCTAAAGTGTAATTCGATTCACTTTGTTCTTTATGCAGGATGCAAGTTAAAGGAACTGCGCCAATTTTCGATGTTCCAAAAACAAATGTCACACATGTATTTGTTTGATCACAAGACCCACTTGAATCAATAAAAACGATATCATGAGAAAAACGACGGGCATGTGCTCTTAATACAGTCAGTGTCAAAATTAGTATTATCATAGGATTTTCTTTGATAACGACTCTCATTCCGTCTTCTTCATAAAAAAAAAAAATTTCTTCACGGTCTCGATACTGTCTTCCTCGCGTCTGGTTCCGAATTTAAGACATTATCGTCATCCCCTAGTTTCTACGCCAGTGGTTCAATTTTATTGAAATTTTGTCGATACCTACATGTGCCTAATATTGTGTGAGATCCAAGGTCGAACAACCTAGCTCAAATAGTTCTTGGAGATAATATTAATTAAAATATATTCTCAGATAGTAATAATTTGTCGTTTGGTAGGATGCTCCTAAATCATCATCTAACGCCTGTCAATATTATTTGTAACAAATGTCTAACGCTAAACTTTATTTTGTGAACATGTTACATGATAGTGTTACATATAAGTGTCTTATTAGGTATTTAAAACACGAAAGAAAAGTTTACAGATCAAGCATCTACTTGTCTTGAGTGCCTTGAAGCCAATAAGTCACGAACGTGGTACTAACGTTTTATCCACAACTCATATTATATTGGCTCTGCGTCGAAGATGATGGATTACAACTGCTTGTGTAGAAACTGCTATAAACTTATATATGTATAAGACATTAGTATCTTATAAGGCCTATCAGACACTAGTGACTTATAAGGCCCATAAGACACCAAACACGCTGTAATTATACCTTCAGAATATAAGTTGTGGATAAAATAGGTAAGTAGGTAATATTTTAAAACTGAAATAACTGGAAAAGAAGTGTGAAATAAAATGGAAGTGACTGAAATGTCACTGGACTGGTAATAAATAATTTCACACTTCAATAAATTTGACAATAACTGTTTCAATAGATACATTTCAGATGTTCTGATTATTTATTTGATGGGTAGGTACCTACCTCCATTTTTCATATAAGTAATTCACTTGTCGTTCACTGGGATTGACTTGGGCATTCGCAAGGTAGACATATATATCATTCTTGTCATATACGCTTTCAAGCATTACTTTATGGTAGTTTCGAGCAACAGACGGAGTCATGCCATCTTCAAAATACTGTAGGAAAATCTTTTCGGTCTCTTCTGACATTCGCAAGAAACTAAATGCTTCAGACACCACCACATTATGGTTATGTTCAAAACTGATCTATAAACAACAATTAAAAAGTCAGTAGTTCTCCCATATTAGTGCATAATAGTATATTACGATACTAGTGTATAAGTACGCCTTTAAAGCACGTGCGACGAGTTTAAGAGCACGACGCAAAGCGGAGTGCTTTTAACGTCGCTAGTGCTTTAATGGCACTTATACACGTGTATCATACGCTATTTTTTCTACGATATCGTAACAGAAATGTAAAAACTTAGTTCGGTGACACTTTTTTCGTCACATTGTGTTAGATATTCTAGGTTATGTTGACATTAAAATGTACGGCAAAGCTTCTTTTAGTAGTTACTTATTATACAGGTGTGATAAGAGCATTATTAATATACGTGTGTTTAAGTTACAAACTAGTGCGTAGCACGAGTTATGTAAGCACACAAGTATATTAATTATGCATTATCACACATTTATTGTAGAAAATTTTATCTACAACTGCCTAAAATTGAGAAATGTGCATTAAGGGAAATGTCAGATCTGCATTTTAAAAAATATTTTAGTAGGAAAATGTCATTATGTTATTCATTTGACACTATTTCAGTTAGGTAGGTAATGAAGCCATTACATAACTAAGTGGTGTAATGAGCTTCATTACCTAACGGAAATTGTGCCAAGTGAGTGACGTAATGAGTTATTTATTCTACTGGAGTAGATAAAATAGTATTAAAACACGCCACCAATGGCAACGTGCAAAAAAGATGTAATTCGGGCGATAATATTAAGAGTGCTACAAACGCCACTTTTGACACTAGAAACTGTGCAAAAAGTTGTCATTTTGACACGATCGTAGAAAAAATGAAATTTTGGCAAACCTGTCTACCTGATAACGCTGCTGTTTGTAAGGGGATATCAAAGTCAATTCGGAAGTCGATCGGAACTTTATCTACTCGTTTTTTTTATATTTTTGTGGTTATATTTTTGAAGCGATGCGGTCAAAACTCGATATAGTAGTAGTGTCTGTGCAGTGCTTTACAATATATTCCGAGCAATATTGCAAATTTCGTATACCTATAATAACGGGTTTTTTCACAAATCAAAAAGCTACACTCCATAATCAAACAACGGGCTACACGGCACCAGTGTCAGTTTTTTCAATGTTGCTCAATATACTAGTTTTAGCTGAAAAAGGCACGCAAACATTTTCATCTGATTTTTGATAGCAACAAATTTCTTGCAAAAAAATAATTAACAAAATTAACACCGCAGTTTGAAATGTTGATATCAAACATTTTTCAGCCACTTTAATATCCTCTTAACTTACCTACTTATATCTATTAAGTATATCTTATAGGTAGGTACTGTAGTGACCTTTGACCACTACAAGTTGTTGTGATGGTAACAGAATAATATTAATTTATACAACATGTAAAAAACTGGCATTTAATGTACATATTTCAATTTGACCAGTTTTATTTCTACAATTATTTATTTATATATGTAATGAACACGCTTCGTTACAAATGGTGACCCCGAACGAAGAATAGACCAACTTCAACTCCGACTGAAAACTACACAGCAAGACAGTCCTGCTTCAAAGTCAACCACCAGAGTCAACTTCCTTTTTACCATGCCCCCTTACCGCACTGTACGAAGAATGGTCGTTGAATTCTGTCGTTGTGCATCCGACTTGGAACATTGTTAAGATAAGTTAACTTCATGATTGCCTACAGCTTGATGTGACAATACTAATTGTCACCGCATTAAGGCCCTCAAAATTGCTTATCCAATTTTAAACCTTGAAGGAAGAACCCCAGGTTCGTTTTGAATTGCACATGCCAGCCTGGAGATGCTCCCAGTACCTGACATCAAGACAATTTTGAACTGCGGCTTGGGGACTACATTCCTGACGATTAAATGGGTGCATTTCGTCTTTACATCTAGATAATTCCAAACCTTCTAGAATACATAATATCAATACTATTTATATATAAACAAGAAATCCAATTCTTCTGTCTACGCCCAGTGTACGAACAAGCTATAGGCAAAATTCTTTCATCCACAGAGCTAGCGATAAATTTAACAAAATAAACAAAAATTATGATTTTGATTTGTTCTTCAGGAACTCTGCTTCGGTAATAAAACGAATATCATCAGAGTTCTTTGGCTCTTAAGCTAGTATGTTTTATAGAGTAACTAACAATTTAAGTTTAATATGTTTTCTTTATTTTTCTGCAACTTGTGTTGCCTAATATTATTATGATATCATGCGAAAACTGTAAAATGGCTACTAGTTATTGCTGTTTCTACATATTTATGTATACTAGCTGTAAGTTTTCCAAAAAAATAAATAAATAAATAAATAAATAAATAAATATCGTATGTCAATGTTACACATATGTCAAATGCTGAATTTTTAATAGGGGGGAGTAATGTAGTGACCTTTGACCACTACAAGTTGTTGTGATGGTAACAGAATAATATTAATTTATACAACATGTAAACAACTGGCATTAAATGTACATATTTCAATTTGACCAGTTTTATTTCTACAATTATTTATTTATATATGTAATGAACACGCTTCGTTACAGTACCTATCTACTTACTTCAACTTTTATATTCAATCCAGTCTTCAGATGAACGTCATTCTTCACAGTGCCTTTATTTATTTTCTTGAATAGAATGTTAATTGTCGCATCGCACTCTTTATCTCGGTTTCGACTGTTGGTCCGCTTTCTGTTTTTCACTTTGTCAAAACTGTTGTGTTGGCATTTGAACACTTTGCGATAAAGGTATTTTTGAGCGTTGGGATAAGTATATCTCACAATCCAGTTCGTACACGTCTTCGCACTAAACTTTTTGATCCAAGCGTCGCACCATCTACTATAATTAGAGCCTTGTTCGGCATCGTATATTTTGCTCCTAATTGAAGCTGTGAATTTGTTATCGTTGTCGACGATATTTAGGTCTTCTATGATATCGTCCTGATCGAGAAGTTCTTTTAATGACTCTAAAATCGCCATTGTTGCGACGATAAACGGAAGATTAGACTCGTTCAGCAGGACGAGTAGACTTATTTTTAAGGTTATGGTTGCGGGGCGTGTGTCAGTCCACTGGCTGTTTCAACCTTTGAGGTTTCAATATTATCTGAAATTTATTCTGTGCCGGAGTAAAGTTTGTTCGAGCAATGCGCCACAGAGGCACATCCCATCCTTACTGCGATACAGTACCACCTAATTTCTGTATCGTAGTAAACTTGAGAGTATGGAATTGCGCGTATTTGTAAAACAATGTCTACTACTGTACAGAACGGGGTGGTACTACACCGTGGTAAACATTGTATTTGCGCTTCCCGGAATCCGTCCAGCGTCTCTCTTTCATGGGTCCATATTACGAAAGTATCATCTACGTATTCCAGCCATATACTAAGCTTTTCCTCATATTGAAATATAGCTCCTTGATCAAAGTTTTCTATGTAGTTGTTGCTTACTACTGGAGATCCCATCGGAACACAGTAAGGATATTAGAAAAGGCGAAACCTTTAAATCCAAGATCGCAGAACACGTCTGGAACGAAAACCATCGCATAAAATGCGAAAAAGAATCGATCGTAGGTAAAGAAGAAAATAGGTTCCGTAGAAAACTGAATGAAGCTATATACACAGCACTGGCAGAAGAACTAATTAGCCAGATTAGCTAGAAATAAATCCGATTTGGATGCCACTACTGCGAAGAGAATTACAAAAATAGTCTACTGCGCATAAGATACTGCACATACACCGGTAACATATGTATTGATACGATTCGGGTTTTTTTTGTTTCCTATTAGTATATGTTTATAAAGTATATTTTAATCAATTTAAATTGCGCGGTTTATTATTTGAATATTAATAGTTATTCTTTGTGCTGGCTCCTGATAATCAGGGGTGGATTCCTTTTATCTAGATTGATTATTCTGAAATTCGATGTTCTGATTTTTAACTTTATTACAAGTCAAAAATAACTTCTGTCAAATGATATGTCAAACAAATTTGAAAATCCAATGACTAATACGGGATCATTGCATTCGCCACATAATAATATCAAACAGTAAGCAATTCCTTAATAACGACTCACCTTTTTAATCTTTATTTTCTTTCAGTGCTTAGCTAAATACTTAAACTCACCCACCTTTCACTAGAACTTATCAATGTCTCTGATGTTAACCAACTTGCCCTACTCCGCCAACGACCACAACTGCTCCAGTTAACAAACACAGCGAAAGCCTCCAATGATACCCAATATGTCAAAACTGACTATAATCATGAACAAAAGCTCCCTCACCGCATAGACCCAAAATAGACCCCAGCTGCAGTCACCTAACTCCAACACCGCATCCAAAAACACTCCTCCAAATTACTCCACTGACCAACACCAAGAACCAAAAGTCTCTCCTCCAGAATTCTCTTTTAGTACTAACAGCTCGATGCAATCCAAATCAATTGATATACAAGGTCAAATGTAATTCTTCAATAAACTTAACGTTTTCCCTATTTTCCCTATTTATTCCTCTTTGTAGACTAGTTCTGCTTTTAATTTAGTTTTTTACCATATACTTGCTATCTCTCTTCGTTTTGTATCTCATCTTCTTTTATTAAATTCCATTTCCATTTCGCCACGCCAATTTAGTTTTAATATTAACTGTCTTAATATCCAAATATTTTACTTTTAAATTAGCGTTATATCACACTTTTTTTACACCAAATTAAGTACAGCTTTACATTTTTTTAAATTCGTTATCTCAATAATCAAAACAAAGTGCTTAACGATATCATATTTTCTCCTTCCAACACACTATATATTTATTTTTTCATTTCTATCTACTATATGCAATAATCTATTTCGATTAAGTATTTGTCATTACCTTCAAACCTCATTATTTAAATATTACATTATATTCGAATCTATCTGTTTCTCAATTAGCCATATTTTATTCAATTATAAATTATATTTTCTTTTCTAATTACATACCAATTATTCATTTTTCCAATTCATATTCAAATTGATTACGATAATATTCAATTACTCTAATCCCTTAATCCTATTTTAAAATTGATTTTTATACCCCCTTTTTATATCATTACAATATATACATATAAGTTTTTAACTAAAATACAGAACCGCGCTGGTGGCTTAGTGGTAAGGGTGACAGATCCGTGATTACAGTGACCAATGATCTCGGGTTTAAATCACTGGGTAGGAACGAGTGTACATGCAAAACGCATACACAAAAATCGGTCTTTCTGAGGACTAACCAGGGGTTCATTCGCCAGAGGACGGGAGCAGACCAAAAACTCCCGAAACGTCGTGTGATAAACACCCGAGGGAGTGGAAAAAGTCCGATAAAACATCTCATAATTGACCACTGTGAAAAATGGCATCATTCAGAGAATATCTAATACAGTACTTTGCAGCATCAGCCTCAGACTTTATGCGTGTTGCACATTTTTCAGAATCAGAACATTTAATAGAAGCAAAAGTTGGTCGAGTTGCAATACACGTACTACATACGTGACAACTGAGCTATCAAAGAAATAGTAGTTAAATGGCTTATCTGCGTCAGTTGCGCTTGCAAACCAGTATCTTTTATGCCAAAACAGATTAAAGTAACAAGTAGTTCTTGTGTAAAAGAAACGTGCATTGCATTTAGTTTCTGTAACTTTGTAATAGCGCAAAAGCCCTATCCATGAGAATTTATGTTATAGCATCGTGAGTTACGTAGTTTACTAAAATTAACGCTGTCCGCGAAGTTTGCACACAACTCTATTTAAACTAGCCCAAGAACCGTGGTTGACGGGCGTCGTTATTTTTGGGAATAACTCACTCCAGATGTTAACTTTTACTAAAAACGATAAGCAAAATACACTTCGTTCACATTTACAAAATGATTTTAATTGGGTAATTCCGAAGAAGTAGGTATTATAATTGTAGCAAACACTGTATTGAATAAGGCTGGTAGTCATTCTAATACATAATACTTCGTCTAACAGCACCGACGTATTACTACTTGGACATGTAGCACAGCAGTGTAAAATAGTACATTATATGAGAAGGGTCTAAAGAGTGCCATTTAATATTCAGGATGGAGTTTATTCCCTGGTCATTCTAATATATAATACTTCGTCGTACAGCGGTGTAAAATAGTACTAACGTTACGTCTGAGAAACGGAAATGTTCGAGGCGCGTGTTATATTTCCCTCTCTAGTTAAGATTTATGGTTGATCCTCCATCTAACTTCAAACTAACTAAAAATAACTCCGTATTTAAAATTTCGCTGCGGTGGGATGTTTTGTGCGGAAGTTATTTGTATTTAAAAATAAATTCCGTCTCAGAGACGTCACGTTAGTTTGCACGCTACTATTTTTGCATGATGGATCAAAAACCAACTTGCTCAAATACGGTTAGATCAATAGACAGTTGCTTGAGCAGCAAGTGTTCCAGTACTATAATGAATTAGACAGTGAGGACAGGAACGGAGAACCTAATATTGATGAAAATTCTGCTATACCTAGTGACCCTAATGTGTTCATCTTGCACTAATTCTGTATAGTTTTAGGGTGGTGTGAAATCTTATACGTATTTTTTCCTCACTTTTTTTTAAGTTAAGTTGTGTTCGAATACCATTGTCTGTTGAAATATGTTTGCTGATAATAAAAAAAAATATTGAAAATTGCCTTTTTCTGTAATTAAGTTAACACCTACAAATTTAAACACGGTTTGCTATTTGACTCTGTAAATGCTAATATTTTTATGAATTTATATTTTTTATGTGATTAAAATATGCTTGATACATCATTGCACAGTACTTTACGTTTAAAAAAAAGTAATAAATTCATAAATAACTATATGCCTGTCTCTGAGACGTCATGTTAGTACTAATGCACCACAACAGACACGTTAGTACTTGAAGGTTAAATGAGAAATTTCCTCAGTGTATACTCGGCCTTAGGCCGATTACACAGTGGAGAAACAAATTTTGTGAAATTTGCAGCTGAAACGAATCGCATGAACTTTGTTTCTTGTGCAATTCACACCAACTTGTTACATTGAGTTGTTTCACCGATTCGACATTGTAGTATGCAAATTAGTCTTTCAATGAGAATGTGGTTTTGTTTCGGTGGGTAAAACGCTGAAAAAAAGTATTAAGAAAAAAAGACGATTTTGGATGCACCCTGTCAATCTAATCAATTTTCAAAATAATGCTTCTGTTATTGGTGGCGGACTGCTGCAACATTCTGAGAAGTTTAAAGCATTTTTAAAGACAAGGGAGCTAAACTTATGCCTGTTGATACTACTAGCCACTGTTAATAATCATCAAAACTCAAATAATTTCGGAAACAACTACCTATCATCTCATTTGGATACACGTGCTATGCGTTAATGAAACAAGTTTCCTGTTTCATGCAACGAATTTCACTAAATTTGTTTCTCCAGTGTGTAATCGGCATTACAGTTATTATATTTAGTACACATAAATATTGACACAAGCTACATCAATATTTTGTTTTTCAGGAATCTGGCAAAAACCAAGGATACAAAACATTGCAGTTGCTTCTTCTTCACTGCATACGCAAAAATGTAAAAGACTTTTGGAGCTTAGCGAGACAATGCAACATCTCTTTGCCCTATGAAAACGCTTTATTCGTCCAGGAAACCGAAGACGCAAGCCAAACCTGCGTGATCCAAACAAAGTACAAAAATCCGTCAAACTGCATCACAGAAGCGGAACTTCTGGCTGAGAGTGGCGACTTTTCCATTATGGAGTGCCTACAAAGTGCGCATGGTCTACGACTACCCTTAGATTCTAGTTCGAGTAGTGTAAGTGGCGCTAATTTTGTAACTTTTGTTAATGGGAGGATAGATGAAGTGGAGTTTTTGGTTAACGCTTGCCCAAAGGTGCCTTTTTTAGACACTGGTGAGATTAGCGATTATGTGTTCAAGATAGATATAGACTCTTTTTTGAAATGTTACACAAAGGTGAGGGGCTGTGGTTGGAAGCCATCAGATACTGATGGTGTTTATGTTAGTAGCTTGTATATGTTTGTTGATCAAGTAGACATTAAGAATTTAGATAGACAAATTGAGGTGGAAATTGAGAATTTAGCTACGGATTATAATTTGGTTAAAATCGATCCCAAAACAATTGCTGAACATTTTGATGAATTCGTCAGAAGTTTTTATGGCTGCCGTAACCAGTCTAAACAAGACATCGTCCATAAACTTTGTCAATTGTTTATTAGTAAATATGAATTAAGTTTAACAGAGGATTGGTTTAGATTTTATACTTGTCCACAGAAAAGCATGTGGAACAGTATTGTTAGAGATAAAGCAGTTACTGTTGTGGAGTGGACAGTGAAGTTGTCACCTTCTTAAAACAATACGTGGGCAACGAACTTAAAATGTACGGTGAGAATATAATTAAGTGGAACACTCCTTTACCAGACAAAAACAAACATTTATTACTTAAAAACCACACAGATTTCAAAATTATGTCTGACAAATACGAGCATATTACAATGACGGAGGTTTATAAATATTTCTGGCTTAAAAATAGAATTCCATTAGTTCTACAGGTTGATACTGTGCATAATTACGAAAATATCTTTAAAATTATGCACCGATTTAACTGTATTAATATTCAGATAATTATAGTCAGCAGAAATGTGTTACCATTATCCTTACCATATAACATTGCAAGTAGCTTTTTAACGTTATTGGATTTAAGTACAGATCAGCAGGAACTAGTTTTAAATCAAGAAGTTAGTATACAGGGGCGAACTAATGTCGAATTTGGGAAACTTGTCGACAAATCTATGTTTCAACATGTAAAATCTAGAGATATTATTTACATTTTATCGCAAAATTACTGTATTGGCGACAAATTTCAACCTTTACCTAAGTTCTATACTGATAGACAACTGTACAAGGTGATCTTAAAATTTGAAGTTGTAAATGAAGTAAACGAAGAAGTTTTCGTAATTCACAATACAGCAAGCTGTACAAGTGACTTAGTAGAACGATTGGGGGTTTATGATTCGGATCGAGTGTTTATTACACAAACTGGATTTGCCGAAAATGTAGAAAAATGGAAATACAGAGGAAGAACCAAACATTATTTGCTATTTTATGGTAACGATTGGTTTGAATGGAAGGAATCGTTTGGTAATATACGAAACATTCGGCGCTACCAGCGCTATGATTTGTCAAATTGCTGCCGCAACTTGCAAAATACTATTGAATTTACCAATGACAATAATATGAATCACGCACATATACTGAGCGGTTGCAGTGGTATGGGAAAATCGACATTAACCGGTGCCTTAGCTTTGATTCTTCCAAATGATGTTTGGATAGTGGCAATCATTTTAAATCAACACAAGAATTACTTTGACAATATTAGAATAAAGGGCAACTTAACAGCAACGAATCATTTAAGTTACTTCTTTAGTAACATCCTTAAAAGAAATAACTGTATGAATATCGAGCTTACAAACTCAGTTTACCAGATGTTTTTCAAGACGAAAAAAATACTAACACTTTTGGATGGGTTTGATGATATTTTCGGTTGCTACAAAAGTGAAGTAATTGGGATAGCCAAAACCGTGCAGAAAGATATGTATCCTGTATGGATAACCACGAGTCCGTACGAAGCGCCTTACTTAGAAGAAGAATTGGGCTGTCTTTCAAATAACTTAATGCGACTCACTTTGCAAGAGCAAAAGTATTTATTGATGAAGTACTTCACGGAGATTACCAAAGATGAAGAATATAATGAAAACAATCCAAGTCGAATTATTAACGAGTTTGTGGAGAAGTTACTGCAAACTGCCCGGGTAAACTTTAATGATGAAAATTATAAATTTACGGGATTGCCATTACATCTAAAGCTGCTAGCAGATGCAGTTAGCAGCCAGTTAAAAACGTCTCTCAAAATAGGTACAGTCGACCTTAAACATAAATTCGATTTATTATATTTTTACGGGGAGTTTACTAACCGGTTATCGGATATACTGTGCAGCAAATATTTTAAGTTTTCAAAGGAAATACATCAATTTTTATATGGTTACCACAAGAGTTTAGCATTAGAGGTGGTATTTCACAGTCGGGATTTATACAAATTTGTTATGCGAGAACAACTAGAAGCACATTATAAGAGTAGAAAGGATGTAATCCAAATGTTCCAGCAAGAGGGTTTAATAGAAATCAATATGAATCAAGGAAGAACCAAAATTGTTCCTAAGTTTGAACATCGCATTCATGCCGAGTACTTAGCAGCTCAATGGCTTGCAGAAAATCTTCACAGCAACAACTACAAAATTAAAGAAACTATTGACATTTTAATTAAACGTCGGTTTCACCACCCTCTTCACTACAAATATCTCTTTAGAATTTTCGACCACATACTTGCCAAAGATTGTCCTCTTCATATGGCCATTATGAGTGGAAAAACGTATGAAGTAGAAATAATACTAAGTTCTAGTTTAGAAAGTGCCAAATCCGTTGATAAAGGTGGAAGGACGGCGTTGCATATAGCAGCGCTCTATGGAGTGCCTTATTCAAAGCGTCATGATGATGACGTGATCGATGTATATGATGACTTGGCGGATATAATCGTGAAATTTCCAAATTTTAAAGATGCTAACAGTGCAGATACTATTTTGGGTTATAGTGCGATAGATTACGCCATAGCAAGTAAATCTCTCGCTATTGCAAATGCAATTTGTTCAAAACTAGAAGATTTGACCATCAATGTCGATGTTAATCCGATCCAGTTAAAAATGCAGTGGCGTAACTATGGGGGGTGATATGGGTGTCGGAACACCCCCCAGAGGATTTAGGAATAACTGAAATTCATCTTAAACAAAAAATCTAAAATTACATATCAGTAATGTATGATTGAATATCAATTATTACATTCGGAATTCGGACTCGACCATTTTTAAAATTTTGAATAAGTTGTCAGGACATTTTTAAATTTTACCAATATGCGACATTTTGGAGTATTTTCGATTCAAACATTCTGACTCTGCTTGTATATAGGCTTTTCCTGTCGCATTTTCAAGCCCAATAGTTCATCAGTTTGTGTACAAGCCGTTATAACGGCCGCTGTAATTTTCTGTCCTTGATAATTATTTTTTCTGGATTATTTGGCATTTTTAAGATTTGGCACACAGCTTTTCGCTAAAAGGTTCGATGAGCAGCTCTGGTCTCAAGCCATCTTATTTGTCCCTGGATTGTTTCGTCACGTTGAAGCGTGTTTATTTGATCAAATTTGTAGCGCAGTCTATAAGAGTAAGTGTGAGATTTTTCTAAATAATTTCATTCCATCGCAGTCTTTCGTCGTACGCTGGATCGCGTGTCGGGTTGCGTGAGACCGTTTATGATTGTCTGCTTCGGGATTGGCTGCAGGTGGTGAGGCGACAGAGCGCGTTTGGCGGGAAGCGCGTTGGCTTGGCTTCGCGGAGTTCGTCACGAGCCGTCTTGGCGTTAGGTGGTGTTTGTTTGGGGTTGTGCGCGTCCGGTTTATTGAATGACCGCCGTTTTGCAAGTGCTCGAGGGCCGTGTGGGCCATCTTTCCGATACGTTAAGATTCAGTCTGCAAAACGGGCTAACATTTCGGTCTTGACCGTTTATCGTTGTTTCCCCGTGAGGATTTCACATCAGTTCCTGCCAATTAAGGAAATATTCGGACTGCAGGACACCCCCGCTTATGGATGAAGTCCGCTCGCTGCAGTGGCGGGCTTCCCGACAATTTCGCCGCACGCCAGGCAAAACCAACCAATAAGGTGTGTGTAGCTTGTAATAACTAATCAACTCATTTGTTTGCTGATAATGTATAGTCTGTTCACTAAACATAAAAACACAAAGTGGCCTTTGATTTCTAATATTTCATGAGTGTACTTCCAAAATTCATCTTTTGTCTAGGAATGTACTTACAGAAAGTTACTAAAACAAATAGGTTAAGAGTGTGACATTTAATTAGCATCTGTCATAACTACTTTTAAGGATGTTAAACAAATACTGTGTTGGATACTATTGATGTAGCATTTATTAATAGGTATTTTTATTACATTTTATAAAAGTTCAGGCAAGAATTTCCAGAATAATATGTACTTTGACAATGCAATAATGACATTTATTAATTGTCATTTATAAATGCAAAGTAGCCTTTATGCAGGTGTGGAAACCTTTGCAAAACAAAATACAGAATCCCTAGCACAAACATTTTACGTATATGCCAACTTTAAGAAAATTTAAATGTTTTTGTGTTTACTGAATGGCCTATATGTGCCTATTTGCTGAACGGCACCCCTTTTTGAAGCCACCTGTAAACTAATCAACTTATTTGTTTGCTAATAATTCATGTGCCTACTTGCTAAACGGCCACCACTTTTTGAGGCCGCTACTATTTAACTATTTAACTTGGCTGTGTGCTAACTTTCATTATCTCGGCTGTAGTTTGGTCGATTAGAGGTAAAGCGTTCCCAGCTGGGCTTATAGGTTTGGCCCTTTATTATGTTGTGTTTTCATTGTGTACGCTGACCAGGTCGGCGCCGTTGTACCTATTTGACCATGTGCTTAGACCAATACATCGGTTTACTGAACGTTGCCTTATGATTTCCGCACGTGTTTGTGCATGCTTATTTTCAGGTTAAATTATATACTGTCAGATTTATGTACGGTGCAGCCTGGAAAGAGAGTTCTTAAGCGTCTTAGGTAAGTTAGGGCGCTTGTCGCTGCAGTGTCGGGAGTCGTGAGGCTGTGCACAAATATTCTATCCCCGTTTAGCTTTAGATTTCGCCAAGGTGTAAAGTTGGAAGGTAGGCTCATTGATTTCCCGGTTTCATAGTGGCTCTATCTTGTCATTTTCGTTCTCATTGATGAAACCGGGTAACGCCCAATTTATTTTGTCATTGTTTACCGTCCCTTAGGTCGTTGCCCGTAGGTAATTTCGTGTAGGACCACCCCTCGCTCCACTGATGTTTATCCGGCATATAGTGTTACGGGCAGGGCAGCGGTCCCAGGTGCGTCATCTGTCCCAATTTTGTGAGAATTATCGTCCGCACCGGCCGTTTAGCTTTTACGCGATTTTTGTACGAGACGGCGCGGTGTCGTTAAAGTCGATTTAGACCGTAACAAAATACATCACCATGATAAACACCTCACACAATGGTTGCTGGGCAAGCACAAAAGGCGCGCTCTAACGTTGTTAGCAAGCGCATAAAGCACTAGCCTCTACACCGTAAAGTAAATGAGGTTATCGATAATACATACATACATGTATTACTTCATTTCTTATTATATTGGTGTCAATTTAACTAATTTTTTACAGTCAAAATGACATTTAATATTTTCATAGGTTAGAGTTATTGCAAGAACAGGCATATCTTGCAATTTTGTTTTACAAGCAATCTAAGTTATTATTTATTTAGCAAATAATTATTTCTGACTTCTTTTGGTTCATAAGCAAATAAAATGCCACACTAGCTAATTAATTTACCTATTTAAATAGACGTCTGTAATATCACTTAGTAAATTCTTAAATGTAACTAGGTGGTCTACACTGCCAAGAAGTTAAATCAAGGCATACCGCAAGTCCTATAAAAATAAAATCAACTATACTTTATGGTACGCTCAATTTTTTTAAAATTCTTATTGTAATAAGGTTGACCACTCTCCCAGAACACCCCCCAGAGCAAAATATTAGTTACGCCACTGTAAAAATGTATTTGGCGCGTTGTGTCCAGTCGCAAAATTACAGGCCCTTACTTAGGGCACTCCTAAAAAGTGATATCTGCGCGAAGTTGCTGAATAATCAATTGAAAGAATATTCATCCACTGACGCCTACTATAGCAACTTGGATTATGACGATAGTAACATAGAAGACGATTTTAGAAGTTTTGTGGTGGAGTTTCCAGGAAGGACCACATCCAGTTTGCTGAAGAGTTTGAACATGAAGTTTTCCAATAGTTTTTATTGTGACATCAGACTAGCCGCAGCTTTTGGTACTACGGAAAATATATTTGATCTGTTGTCCCAAGGTGCCAAAACTAATCACATGGGCAACTATTCACTCACTCCTCTTCATAGTGCTATTTTGCACGAACGTGTCGACAATGTAAACGTGCTCCTATCCAAAGGAGCCAATATCGACGTTGTAGATATGAACGGTAATACACATTTGCATTTGGCATGCCAGAACTCGTCCAATATTCTTGTAGAGATACTTTTGCTAAAAGGTGCTGACGTTAACAGGCAAAATGACGATGGCGACACACCTTTACATTATGCTCTCAAGCACCACTGCTCGGATACCGCCGAGCTTTTACTGCCAGAGCAAAACTACCAGTTACTTTTTTCATCGGAAAGTGGAGAACGTGATGATAAAAAGAGAACGCATTTTGACATTAATTCGCAGAATGATGATGGGGATACCTGTTTACTTCTCGCACTTAAACACAAACTCTCAAGTATTGCCCTTAAGTTGCTTCACAACCATGCAGACGTTAACATAGTAAATAAGAGAGGTTACTCCAGCTTGCATTTTGCTGCTCAAGCTGGTATGAATGATGTCGTTTTGGAATTGATCTACAACTGTCTTGACATTAACAAACAAAACAGTTGTGGTGAAACGCCAATACTGCTGGCGGTTAAAAATAAACATGCCCAAACTACAAAGCTATTACTTTCAACAAAAGCAAATACAAACATTGCAGACAACCACGACGGATATTTTCCCTTGCACGTTGCAGCAGAGGAGGGCGAAGATGACATTACGCTAGATCTAATTAATGGTGGCGCCGAAATTGATAGTAGGAGCAACGACGACAGTACACCGATGCTTCGTGCAATAGTTAATAAACATTCAAGTACCGTAAAACTGCTTCTATCCAATGGAGCGAATCCTCATTTAACAGACAAAGATGGCTGCACCTACTTGCACCACGCTGCTGAAACAGATGATAGAAAGATAGCGATTTTACTACTAAAGAATGGTGTTAATATTAACATCCAAAATAGCCAGAGCCTCACCGCTTTAATGTTGGCACTCCAACATGGATTTGTTCGAACAGCAAAAGTATTGCTTGATAATGGTGCAGAGGTTATGGTAGAGGATAAAGATGGTACAAGTTGTTTACATTATGCAGCTCAAGCTGGTGCTACTGATATTATCGCTGAGATGATCGATAAGGGATTAGATGTGAACAAACAAAACAGGGAAGGTATTACTCCAGCAATGAAAGCTGCAGAGATGAGGCAAATAGATTCCTTAATATTGTTGTTAGATAGGGGAGCTAGCGTTAATGTTGTTAACAAAAGAGGATTTTCGTGCCTACATTATGCGGTTTTATCGCAGAACGACGAAGTTGTTCGCGAGCTTGTAAATAGGAACGCGGACATCAATCTTCGAAACAATGATGGTGACATGGCGTTGTCTCTGTTGTTGTCTCTCGACGGCGTTTACCTTACAGCCACAAAAATGCTTCTTGTAAATAGGGAAAATGTTAATACAACGGGAAATAACGGCAATACTTGCCTTCACTTTGCAGTTATAGAGTATAGAAGTGACTTTGTACATAATCTTTTGAGACTAGGCGCTGACATTAACAAAAAGAATGGCAATGGTGATGCACCCCTAATTATAGCATTTAGGAATTGTGATTGGAATACCGTTAAGATATTACTTGCTGCGGGTGCAGACGTTCATTTAGTGGATAGCAGTAGTGGTTACACTTGTCTGCATTATGCAGTGTACAACTCTAAGAAGGACATAGCTGTTGAACTTATTAGCAAAGGTGCCGACATTAATCAAACAGACCGCGATGGCGTCACTCCGTTAGCACTTGCTCAAAAGATAAGACTCGCCAGCTTGATAGACGTGTTGCTGCCTTCCGAAGTTTCTGATGTAGAAGCGAGAAAGGACTATTTGCGACTATATTGCGTTGCCAGAGAAGGCAACGATAAAGTACTATTGGAGGTATTACGCTTAGGGATAGACATTAATAAACCCAATGATAAAGGAAAAACAGCTTTGTTGTACGCTCTAAAAAAGAATAATCTAAGCACAGTCAATATTCTAGTTTCGCATGGTGCGGATATTTATGTACAAGATAAAAAGGGCTTTTCGATATTACATTACGCTGCAAGGAATGGTTACGATGATATAGTTAGGGAATGCATAGGCAGAGGTTTTGGTATAAACACACGAAATGATAATGGCAACACGCCTTTAATTTTGGCATTTGAAGGGAAATGTATAAGCACGCTTAAATTACTGCTTAAAAGCGGTGCGGATTTCAATTTAATTGGGGAAGATGGCATGTCTTTTCTGCATTATGCTGCCGAAATGGGTTTAAACGATATTATAACAGATTTGATTGAAAGAGGGGCTGATATTAACATGCAGAATCAAAATGGGACAATCCCTCTGCTATGTGCTTTAGAAAACTATAAAATATCAACAGCCAGATTATTACTGGAAAACGGTGCAGATGTTCATGCATCAATGGAAGATGGAAATTGTTGTTTGCATTATTTCTCAACATCTGTGTATAACGACGATGTGATGTTAGAAGTTCTTGACAGAGGGGCAAATATCGAGACGCAAAATAGCAGTGGCAATACTCCCCTACTTACTGCACTAGAAAATGAGAACCTAAGTGTTGTGAAACAGTTACTTGCTTGTGGGGCAAATATCACTATCAGGAATGCAGATGGTATTTCATGTTTGCATTTGGCGGCACAAAGCGGTTTCGATGATCTTGTGCTATATGCTTTAAGCAACGGTGCTGATATTAACGGAAAAGCTGGTTACTATAATAGGACCCCTCTGGCGCACGCCATACGTGATAGTAAGGTTAATGTGGCAAAGTTACTGTTACTAAAGGGTGCAGACATAGATCCCTCCTGTTTACGTGATGCCGCCTATGAAGGATGTGAGGAAATTGTGTCTTTGCTTATGAGCAAAGGTTTGGACATTAATTACCTGGATGATAATGATGACACATCACTGAGTGTAGCGGTAGCTTTTGATCGTAAAAGTGTAGCAAGATATATGTTGTTAAACAACCACAACGGCACCAAGGATAAAAAGGGAAATTCTCATCTACATTATGCTGCTCAAATGGGCTTTGAAGATATCACTTTGGATTTAATTAACAGAGGTTGCGACGTTAACTTTGAAAATAATTGCGACGAAACGCCTCTTTTGATTGCTATTAAATATAGCAACACACGTGTCGCCAAGATACTACTTGATCATGGTGCGGATGGAACTGGAAATTTTGGAGGCAATTCGTGTTTGCATTATGCTGCGGAAGGGGGTGCGGATGATATTGTATCGGAATTATTGTGCAAGGGACTGAAAATTAATAAGCAAAACGGAGAAGGCGACACTCCACTGATGCTAGCTATAAATAACCAACATGTAAGCACGTGCATGTTGCTACTTTCTAAAGATGCGGACCCCAACATCAAAAATAGATGTGGAAGGGATTGCTTGTATTGCGTGGCCTCGAGAGGTGCAAAAAATATCTTGCTTCTACTGCTGAAAGGAGAGGTAGACATTAACAAGGTAAATCACGAGAGTTCGTCTCCTCTTTTTGTTGCACTCGAAAATGATCATGTAGCCGTTGCCAAGTTGTTACTGTCTAGGGACGCGGACGTGAACGAACATGAATATTGCTTACACCTCGCAGCCGGAATAGGAGCAAATGAACTGGTGGCTGCAATTATCGACAAAGGTTGTGACATTAATAAAGTTGCGCAATATTATGGCACACCCTTTCAAAACGCACTCGAGTGTCATAAGCACAGTACAGCAAAGTTGTTGCTTTTAAAAGGTGCTGACATCGTCACCCATGGTGCTGACCATTTGTATCATGCTATTAAAGCAGGTTATGATGATATCGTGCTCGAGCTAATAAACGCCGGCGTTGACGTCAATGAGTTCCACGAATGTGGCTATGACTTTCCTTTAAATTCCGCACTAGTTGATGGAAAAATTAATGCTGCGACGTTGCTAATAGCTAATAACGCCGATGTAACCCTAACTAATAACTTTGGCTATTCCTGCTTGCATTATGCCGCTGGAGCAGGTGCTGCTGATATCGTCTTAGATCTTATCAAAAATGGACTTGACCTTAATAAACAAAACAACCAAGGCAGGACGCCTTTAGTGGAAGCACTTCAAAATAAAAAACATATTACTGCGAAAATATTACTCAATAGTGGTGCCAATGTACGACCCAAAGACGTCGACGGCCGTTCATGCTTGCATTTTGCTGCTCAAGCAGGTTACGACGACATAATCCTTCGCCTCCTAGACCAAGGTCTTGACATTAACAGCGACGATCATGAAGGCAATACGGCTTTCCTTTACGCCTTGAAATATCAAAGATTAAGAACCGCTGAAATACTGCTTTCTAATGGTGCAGATTGGACATTGACAGAGCCTAATTCTTCTGCCTTGCTTTTAGCAGCAAAAGCGGGTTATGTTGATATAGTACGTGAGCTTCTACGCAGAGGTTGTGGTATCAACAAACAAGACCAAGAAGGCAACACGGCTGTCCTTATTGCTCTTGCAAGACACAAAATGGATGTTGCTAAATTTTTAATTGGTATGGAAGCCGATACTAATATACGCAACTATAAGGGTTTTTCCTGTTTACATTACGCAGCAAAGCTAGGCTGCGATGATATCTTGAAAGAAATTTTAAGCTCGAGCATAGTGAATGTGAACAAAACCGAAAGTGACGGTAATACGCCACTATTTCTTGCACTTCAAAACAGAAATTTTGTTGCAGTAAGGTTACTACTTACCAATAAAGCTGATGTCGGCATAATAAACAACAAGGGCTACTCTTGTCTCCACTATGCAGCTGAAGCCGGCTTTGACGATGTTGTTGAAGAGCTTATTGCGAAAGGGTGTGAATTGGACAGGCAAACTCACAACAGCGATACTCCTCTACTTCTTGCTCTTAGTAACAAACACTTGTCTACAACAAAACTGTTAATGTCCAAAGGAGCAAATCCTAAATTAAAAAATTTGGATAACCATTCCTGTTTACATCATGCAGTTAAAATAGGAGACGATGATCTCGTTCTAGACCTCATAAGAAAGGGCTTGGATATCGACGCTCAAGACAACAACAACAACACGCCATTGCATCTTGCTTTGATAAACGATAAAGTAAGTATTGCGAACTTGCTACTTCACTACGACGCAAATGTAAGGATAAAGGGCGACGATGGATTCTTATGTGTACATCATGCTGCCGTAATAGGCGCCGATGAAGTTATTTCTGCACTAATCAATAAAGGCGTTGACATTAATGAAAAAAATCGTGAAGACCACACACCCCTACTTCTTGCGCTTAAGGCCAAAAAAGTAGAAACAGCAAAACTACTATTATCTCACGAAGCAGATATCAACGTTGAAGATCGGGAAGGTTCGGGTTGTTTGCATTATGCAGCTGTAGCTGGTGATGATGACTTGATACTTACACTTTTAGACGGAGGTTTCGGCATCAACAAACAGAACAATGTTGACGACACGCCTTTGATGTTAGCTCTGCAACATAAAAATATAAAAACCGCAAAATTGTTGCTTTCTTGCGGTGCCGCTGTGAATACAGGAGAAAACAATAGCGGTTGTTCGTATTTGCATAACGCGGCTGTGGCGGGTGATGAGAGTTTGGTGTTACACTTTTTAGACTCAGGTGCCGACATCAATAAATGCAATTTTGAAGATGAAACTCCCCTTGCTTTAGCCATTAAGCACAAACAAACCTCTACAGCTAAATTGCTGATTTCGAAAGGTGCTGTTGTAAAACAAACATGCGCGAGCAACCATTCTCTTTTACATTATGTTGCTCAATCTGGATGTCATGAGTTGTTGAATGAGCTGCTGTTGAACAATAGTCTGAATAGATCAGATGTAAACGTACGTAATTCTGATAAGAGGACTCCTCTACATTATGCAATTATGGATCAACGATACAAAAATCAATTAGACGTTGAACGACAAATGGCAGCTGTAAAACTCCTTCTTGATAATGGTGCGAATATTGATTTGCAAGATACGGACGGGCATACTGCTTTGCATTGCGTTACGCAAGAGCGTGATGATTATGACTCGTCGGACGGGGAGGAGGATGATGTATTTACAAAAGATTTTTATAAAGGTGCAACAGCCTTGCTTCTCGAAAATCATGCAGATATTGCTATCAGGAACAATGAAGGTCTTACTGCTTTGGAACTGGCAGTGAGAAACAACGATGCTGTTATCGTTTCGTTGATTCAGCAAAACGTAGAAGGACTAGAAAAGCAAGAAATGTTTTCAAGAAATTGTAAATAACATAATTAAAAAGACAAATTTATATAACCAGAAATGAAAAATAAAAATGTTTGCTTCAAAATGAATTACGGTTAACCAGATAGTCATAGAGCAAGTGAACGATCCTTCGTTTTACGTAGTTACGATATATTGCACGTATACATGATTCATAGCTATAGAAGTCTTTTCTTATAGATGACGTCATTCAGAACAGACGAAAAATAAAGGAAAATATATTTTTTATGCTTCAAATACGAAATTATACGGTGTGATGGAGAATGCCCCATTGGAACTACGTGTAAAATATCAGTTTCACATTTTTCTTATTAAGAATGACTTTATTTTGTCAAAAAGCAGAAAGCTTACAAGAGTTCTCCAGGTCAAAAATGTAATTTTCTGAGAGAAAAGTTATTTTTAACCAAACTTTATATTTAAGCTTTCTTTCAGTTTTGAAATAATTGTGATAAACAAAATTTTTCAAAAACATTAAAAATAAGGGTAGAAGATTATATACCACTTATGGTAATAACCCACAAAGAAATTAAAATATTCTAGGTCTAGACGACTGCACTGGTCATTAACAGATAGGCGGATAAGCGGCTTAACCTTTTAATGAGAGGTAATTACTGGTACAACATTAGGGGTACTTGGTAACTGCCCTAACTGAAAATTGGTCTAAATCGGTTTAGACTAGTTTTCACTCTTGTATTATTAAACCTGGTTTAACTGAAAACTGGTAAAGTGAGACTGTAACGAATGTAAAAAGACTACCCCCAGTCCGGACGTAAGAAGACAAAGCGTGTCTGTCCTTGTCCCGTTTGGGCCGTTAATAATAGCGGATCAGAGCCGAAGTGGAGTAATGGGTTTCTTATTTATTGATTTTTCGGGAAATTAAGACATGTGGTTTTCAATTAGATTAGTTTTAAGAGCACAAGAGTGAAAACTGGACTAACTCGATTTAGACCAGTGTTCAGTTGAGCGAGTTGCAATCGACCCTAACATTAGCATTGCGATTTGGCTATATTTATTCTTAAGAGAGTAGGGTAGAAAATTTTTTTATTACATTGGTAATAATCTGCATTTAAGTAAGATGGAAAGCCAGAGGCAAAACGAATAGCTGCTCAAAGAAAACTATAAGTTCTTTAAATCGAAATAACTTCAAAGTGGTGAAGTTAAATAGAAATGTGTCAGGAGGTGGTGTAACTACAGACTTGACACACTGGGTGCAAGAGAAGATCGAATTATGGTGAAAAGAGAAGGAGTGCATAACCATTCCGCTCATATGGATCAAGAGCTGCAACGTCAACGCATCAGAGCGCTTGAGTTAAATGAAATGCGGAAAGACTTTAGCTGAAAAAAATTCAATAAATAATTGCAATAATCTTTGACTTTTCAATGCAATTAAGTTTCACTTTCTCAGTTTCCACTTTAAACAAACAAAAGTATCGCGACCTCATTAGATGATTGAGCCGTTTATCAATTAACTTACCAAGAGAGAATGCACCTGTCCGTACGTATTACAGGGATCGCTTGAGTACCGAGTGCAATTGTTTTATGTAGTTAGAGTACATTTAGCGCATATACGAGGATTGTTGAGTAGAAACATGTTTCAAAGCTGTAGCATAATACCTAGTAACTCAATTTAAAAGAAAATTGTTATTAATATTAAGGTATGAGTCCCACTGTTACTATAATTCTTGCTGCTGTTGGCGAAACTATTTTTTAATGGCAGTCTATACTTCCTCTTCCGAAGTGAATTGCTGCCCCTTTAGTGATTGTTTTAATGGGCCAATGACATGAAGTTTATGACAATAAAAGTATGAATAATGAAATGAACACTTTCTACACTGACGCTCATTATTTCAGAAAGTTATGTGACTTGAATGCCTCTATTTCCACGCAAAGAAGTTTAGAAACGCCTAACATTTTCATCGGAGTTTGTAACTCCAACATGTCCTGGATAAGCCAATCTTTAGTCAACTCTTTTCTTTGTCGAAATTTTCTGCACCACTAAATCACTGCCGTGTGGAAATAATTATAGTCACCAACGACAGGTTTCATTCTCTCATGAACTTTTAGTGCCTGACGTCCTTCGGATGCTAAATATTGAATAACAGTACAAATATTATCTTTGGACGAATTTTCTGTAGTGAATACCAGTTCCGAGTTGTATAAAAATGCATACAAAGAAGTAATTGCAAAGAAATTTGACTGACACCTCACTAATATGCTAATAAACAATTTCAATAACCTCGTGCAAGTGACATGATGACCAAATCGCGCCTACGCCATCCAAACGTGTTTCTATTGAACAATCCTCGTACAACTCTAGTGCTTAAAATTCCATTGCAATGGATATAGTTGCGCAGTGACTCAGTTATTAGAGTAAAATTATGCACTGCGCCGCTTTTTGTTTTCACCACTGCATTCACCACCTCATTACAATATTTTTTTTGGTGAAAGTTAAACATATACCAATAATACTAGTCGATTAATGACTGGTAATTACTGCAACTGTGCAAATTTTGAGTATTGCAAATAATTAGTTTTGCCAAAACATTCTGTATTGAGCGCATTGAGTGGTGACAAAAACGCCTCGCCGTAGATTACATGTTGACGAGAGAAAGGACCGTGGTGCAGTTGTCCAACACCGATTAGTGCAGACCGGCCATGACATTGACAACTAAAAACAAGCATTGTTATTTGCTAAATAGTATTTAATTTTCGCATTTTCACTAAATTTTCTGTGATATATTTTTCTCGGTATAATGTGGAATATTATACTGCGCAACAGAACATTTCATTTATAAACTAATATTAGTTACTCCAGAAATTCTTTGCGATAAGTCAGAGATCTCTGTTTGCAGGGATTTTATAAAACACCAAATACCTTCTGCCACAACACTTAATAAAATTGTTACTTATTTTGGAACAAGTGGAAGTGATAAAAAAAATATGCAAATGTAAGTGAATCTATTCACTATTTTGCTCTCAAATACTAAGAGAACCCAATATCTACAACAGTTTACTTTTGCATGTTCTGAATCAACACTCTGTACATTTTATCAAAAGTTTAACCACTGTTAATGACGTCCGAAGCGAAGCAACATGTTTTATCAAGAATTACTTTTTTCAAAAAATAAGAAATGGTAAAGTTTACAGGAGAGGAGACACTTTATTAATAAAATTTTTGCTTAACCGTTTTTTATGCATTTAACGTGGCCAGAGTCATAAAAGACATGCAAAATTACATCTTGAATGGCTATGCAGTGCAGTTTCAATAAATATTATCGTTCGAGATAATGAAATGAAAGATGGTGCCGATTTTCCAAAATTGACACTCGTACAGATCCGCACCCAACTTTTCTTTAATTACTGGACCATTAGCAGCAAGCTCTAAACGGGTGTATCTCTGGTAAATGAATGACATACAGAAGTATGCTCAGCTGCTGTATGAAAACGGCTATTTCAATAGGCCAGAGTTATCTTGTCAGTTCGAATCAATTCTTCAAATTTGACTCATTGGGACGATTGTCAAAACAAGACAATTTCATTATGTTGCTTGATTAACAAATGGGGGATGTCATTTGGAGTACAATTATCTGTTAAAAGCTCTATATTTTTGTAAGCCTAAAATAACGATTAGTTTCTATTTTTATATTTCTAAGAGCAACTGTACATGTAAAGAATGTTGACCATTAACATAATTATAAGTGAAAGGAATCTTACGATAGTTACTTTTGTTTGATAATTCTCACACAATGGCATTTCACTCACGTCTCGATGTTTTGTTTTACAGAAGCGATCTTTGTACAATGAAATTCGAAAACAGTACAGTGCTAACTGTCTTATAACTGTTATATAATTAGTAGCAGTGTTTAGTGAAAGATATGTTACTTGTATTGTCACTTATGAATAATAGCGATTTTTAGTCACTGAAAACGATTACATAAAGTATATCAAAAGCCGCAACTGTAAGGTAAAACGTCGTATAATAAATTAATCACACGTGAGTGAAATGCCATTATGCCCTCTTGAGCCAAAAGTTTCACTCACGTATAGTGACCTATTCTCTCACTTATAATACAATATACAACCAACAGCTTCTTTAAAAGTACAGGGTGTTTTCGACAAATTCTATACATATCTGTTAAAATCGTTAGTAATCAAAGCTAACGAAACTATTTATAGCACATGTACAGTCGTGTTCATTAAAGTGTGGTACAGCATTTGTGCTTTGTGAATATAAATTGATTGCACAAAATTAAAAAAAAGTATTACATATGCAATTATTTTAAAATCATACATCTAGCTCTACCTAGTTAATGATATAGTGTGAGCCTGTGTTGAGTAAAGACACAACCACCAATAAACTTACAACTATCTCTGTACTCCACATTTTTGAACACGACTGTACCTAAGTTACAATAATCTAACTATAGAAGCATGCGACGTGACTGGCATGGTTTGCATTGGAATTTTGTTGTATTTCATCATAATATCCTGTATTGTGTGTTTATACAGCAAGTATTTTTTTAAATTCGTTATATTGTTAAAGAATGCTTTAAATAACAATATCGGTGCTGTGAAATTTTTAAGTATTGTATAATCTGAATATCTAATGTAACAATTAAAAGCTTAAAAACTGATCTCTGTGTATTCTTTAACATTACCTGAAAAGATGGTGGATTGGTGATGCAGTGTAGCTTTTTACACACAATATATGTTGGTATAGTTGAATAAACTAAACCAGTGTTGATTTTAAAGTTTTTAGATTATATTCACACAATATATACAAATAGCACTTAAGAGTGACGTCTGCGTTTTTGGATGGTTATCGTTAACATGATTCTATGATACTTCTTACAAACTAAGTTGAAATTTTGTAAGCTATCTGCAAGTCCCGTGGGGGTGTCGAAATATCCAATGAAACGTTCGGTAACTATTGGCGTGGAAACTAAAATTTTGCGGTTTCTCACGAACAAGCGCACTGTCGGCAAAGGTTTATTGGGGTTGCAAATACAACAGCCCTTTAGGGTAATAAAGTTATAAACTTAAGAAATGCATTGAACATGCTGGTGAATAGTTTTGGCGAAACTGCACAAAACCGTGAGAACATTTTGAATTTAACTGAAACGTTGCAAACTAATCGCACAAAAATACATCTATTTAATTAATCTTAAAACTAGAGTCCAACATTCTCCCCCCTATTGAAAAGTTGGTTTTCAATTGATTAGTGTTTTAGTCACTTGCACTGTCACTTATGGGGAAAACACAGACACTTGATATTGGGCGCTTGATTTCGCCGCTTGATGTGTGAATGGTGACCACCCGATTGATGCCATCCTTTCCTGTATCGAGTTAAATGATCCTTCCCATTGTCCACTAGAGGTTGTGAATTTTTATCCTTGATGAGCACTAATTGCCCTAGCTGTGGATTGGGGCCAGAAGATTTTCTCCATTTTGAGCGTCCCTGTAATAAATTGATGTATTCCTGGCTCCACCGTTTCCAGAAGTGTTGTTTTAGCTGCTGGATTCGTTGCCACTGGTTTAGACGTTCAGTCATTGTATTGGTTTTATCCGGATGCGGATTTGGCTTGATGAGTTCTCAATTAGGAAATGGTTTGGTGTTAGAACGGACAAATCGTTTGGATCGTTGGACAAAGGAATTAAAGGTCTGGAATTGATTATGCCTTCGATTTGAATCAAAACAGTGTTGAAAAGTTCAAAAGTTAAATTCGAATCGCCTAGTATACGTTTGAGATGATTTATTACTAACTTGATAGATGATTCCCATAGTCCCCCAAAGTTGGGTGCTCTTGGCGGATTAAAATGCCATTGAATGCTCTTATTTGTTAGTGTGTTGATGATTTTGTTTCCGTTGAGCTCTGACTCAAATAATGCCGATAACGTTTTTAGTTGATTATTGGCACCTATGAAATTTGTGCCGTTGGCCGAGTATAAATCGGTAACCGTGCCCCTTCCCGCTATAAACCTGTCAAGGGCGGCCAAAAAAGCCTCTGTTGTTAGACTGCTCACAAGTTCAATATGAACTGCCTTTGTTGCCATACAAATGAAAATTACAATATAAGCTTTGACTAATCTTGAGCGTCGACTCGTGTTTTCTTTGATAAAAAAATGACCGGCGTAATCAAAACCAGTTTTGATAAAAGGCTTACCTGGGCTAATACGACAACTCGGCAAATTACCCATTATTAAGATAAATGATTTCGGGTTAGCGCGAAAACAAGGAATGCACTGTTTGACACAAGTTTTTGTTATAGATTTGCCAGAAATTGGCCAATATTTTCGTCTCACCGAAGCAAGCGTTGTGGCTATGCCTGCATGTAATAGTTGCTTGTGTTCGTTACAAATAATTAGTTTGGTTAATGTGCTTTTGCTGGGCAAAATAATCGGATGAATTTGATTAAAAGAATAATTTGAATTTTTGATTCGCCCACCAACGCGAATTATCTTGTTTTCATCCAGAAATGGATTTAAATATAACAATTTGCTTGATGGTTTTATGGGTTTACCCTTTAATAGGTTCACGTATTCGTCTTGAAATTCGATTGGCTGTATGGTTTTGATCAGGGCTACTTCTGCATTTTCTAATTCCCTTGTTATATGACCAGTTAATTTGGCCTGATTAGTTTTATGTGCTAGACAGTTAAATTTAAATCTTAATAAAAGAGCTGCAATTCGCTTTAATGTGACATAAGATGAATATCTTTTGATTAATGAATTGTTTGTTTCAGTAGTGACTCAGGCAATATTTTTGAAGATACGTGCTTCTGGAATGTCTACTTCAGTCTTAGTTATTTGTTTAGGCCAATGGTTGGAAGATTTGTTTAACCACAATTTACCATTCCACCACAGATTGCATGATTTTAATTGTTTCGGATTTATTCCCAAGTGAAATAATGTCTGCAGGGTTGTCCTGCGTGGGAACATAGTTCCATTTAGCGTTGAGCAAGAGGTTTTGTATTTTATTGACGCGGTTTGCCACAAATTATTTCCATCGGCTTGGAGATGCAGCTATCCATGATAACCTTATCATTGAACCGCTCCAATAAAGTTCGCGATTGATATTTGCATTTAAATAGATTTTGACCTTTTTTGCTAAATTTGCAAGTAGTAAAGCACCACAAAGTCCCAAACGAGGAATTGAAATTGTTTTCAATGGCGCAACACATGATTTTCCGCAAATTAATTGCACGACAGTCTGATTGAAGTTGTTTGTAGACTTTATGTAAATGCACGCTCCGATGGCTGATCCCAAAGCATCGCAGAAACCATGCATCTCGATTTGTTTTGGATTATTGCATAAAACATGTCGCGGAACTGAAATTTGATTTAACTCGTCTAATTGTGATTTGAATTTTGCCCACTGCGGGTAAAGATTTGACGTCATTGATTCGTCCCATGATAAGTTTAGTTGCCACAGCCGCTGCAAAATTATTTTTGCTGTGACAACACATGGACCCACTAATCCGAGAGGATCGAATATCTGTGCAGTTTCCGATAGAATTGAGTGTTTTGAAATGCGTGATTTAGAATTGAGTTGAATTGAAAATTGCAATAAGTCTGTTTTGTTATTCCATTGAATACCAAGCGTTTTGGATATGGCTTGGTTGTCTAGGCTAGCGAGATTGATTGGTGTTGGATGATCTGATTGTTGAATTGACCTGTCATTAGAGACCCACTTTCTGAGTGTGAAACGTGCGGTGTTTAGAATTTGCGTTGTTTCTTTTTGAATTTGTTTAATTTGTGTTGATGTTTCACCACCAGATAAAAGATCATCAACGAAAAAATCGTTTTGAATAATCGAGCTTATAAATGGGTTTGAATTTTTAGTTTCGATTGATAATTGATTTAATGTTCGAATTGCTAAGAATGGTGCGGTAGCTGTACCATACGTTACTGTGTTTAGAGTGAATGTCTGAATTGGGTCATCTGGGTTGGATCGCCATAAAATATTTTGATATTGCCCTTGGCTCGGTGTAATTAAGATCTGCCTGTACATTTTTTCGATGTTTGCTTTAATTACAAACTTGTGCTGCCGAAAACGAATTAGGATTGATAGCGAATCATTCTGTAATGCTGGCCCGACAAACTGAACATCATTTAACGATTTACCTGATCAGGACTTCGATGAACTATTAAAGACGACTCGGAGCTTGGTGGTTATGTGATCGTCGCGGATTACAGCATGGTGAGGTTAATAATAACCGTTTGCTATTTGATTGGTGGCTGCTTTAGACATGTGACCTAAGTTAAGGTATTCATCCATGAATTCGGCGTATTGTTGTTTTAACGATTGACTTTTTAAGAGTTTTCGTTCTAATAAGTAAAATCAACTTAATGCCGTCGAGTAGAAATCACACAGTTTATTTAGATTTTCTTTAAAAGGACTGGAGACTGAATCGTCCCGTTTCATCTCGAGTGGTCGTTTGTTGGAAATAGTTTTCGCATAAAACGTTTTCCTTTGACTAATTATTTGATTCGTTTATGCATGATTCGGGGGTCTAAAATTTCTCCAATTGCGTTTGAACTTGTTTGTTCATAGAACAATTGCTTATGATTTTGTTTGAAACGACTGGATGTGTAAGAGGACCATAGATGATCCAGCCTAGTTTGGTTTTTTGAATGATTGGCTGATTGGAGCCGCAATTTATTGTTCCGACACATAGTAAATTCCAGAAAAGGTCTGCGCCGATTAAAACATCTAAATCTGATGATTTATTAAAATTTGGGTCAGCAAGCTTAATGTTTTCTGGGATATGTAATTGACTCCGATTAAACGAGATTGTTGGAAGATTTTCCGTGATTTTGTCTAGAACTAAACAACTGATGTTTGATTGAAAATTAATGTGTTTTGATTTGATTGTGACAATGGACCGGTGTTTGATCCTGCATGATGCTTGATTAATTCCGACTAGCAACGAATTTGTCGCTAGTGGTTTAAGATTAAGTTTTTTGAATAAATCGCTAGTGATCATACTGCATTGCGATCCAGGGTCTAATAATGCACGCCAATTTGACTACGTTTTGCGTAAATGTCTAATTTCAACGATTGCAGTAGCTGATATGACTTGAGCGGTGTTGAAATTAGAATGGTATGCTACTACATGTGTTTCTGGGTTCGTTAAGTTCGAATTTGTTTGTTGTTGTGTTTGAATTTCAGTTGTAGCTTGATTACTGTCGCCGAAATCAGGTAGAGTGTGGTGTTTCTTATTGCACGTGCGACATGGAATTGACTTGCAATCTTTGGTAAAGTGGTTAGCTCTTAAACAATTAGTGCATCTTTTTGAATTTTTAATATAGTTGAATTTATCTTCAACCGGTAGACTGATGAAAGATTGACAGTAATAGATTTTGTGAGCTTCTTGACAATATGGGCAGCTTTGGTTTATTATGCATGTAGCACAATTAAAATTGAATTGTTTCGTGAATTTATTGTGAGAAGCTTTGGAGGGTTGATCTGAATATTGTTTTGACGAAGTGTCAGGTTGAATTTTGTGTGATAACTGCACGTTTTATAAGAAAATTACAAACCGCTTCAGGTGTGGGAATTTCAATTGAGATGGATTCTCGTTTCCAATCGCGTTTTGCATCTATGTCTAACTTTGTTGAAAGCAAATGAACTAAGAATCGATTCAATAAATTACTGCTTGAGCTGTCTAACACTTTTATGGATTCTAAATGGTTCGATATATCGTCTGCAAATTGACGAATGCTGTTTGATTTCCGTTTTGGAGATTTAAGATCTAAAAGCCCTAAAATGTGCTCTAATATAGTGCCCTCTTTGTCGACAAACCTATCGCATAATCTATTCCAAGCAATTGTGTAGTTTTGTTCAGTGACCGCAATTGATCTGATTACTCTAGCAGCATCACCGATTAATGAACCTTTTAAATATTGAAATTTGTCTACAAATGAAAGTGATTCGTTGGAATGAATAAGTGATTTGAAAAGATTGCGATAATTTGCCTAATCAGTTTGCCTTCCATCAAATGTGTTTAATTACAACGCAGGTAGCTTAAGTTTCGATGTCTGATAGTTAGCATTAAAACTGGCAACAGAGGCAGCACAGCACGTATTGTTTCGCTTTGCGATATTAATTGTTTAGCCATAGATAGCGCTTTATAATAAATTAACTCGAATTGCTCTCGCTCATTGACTTCGGTCGTTAGCTCGGTTAAAGGGACAAGTTCTTCGATTTCGCATTGAATTTCGTTAAATTGATTAATTAAAGGTTTAACAACATCATATCACATTTGGATATCTAAGGAACATTATCTTCACTTACAGAAGCAATGCACGTTTGGAATCTTTCTAAGTTTGCAACGATTACTTGGCGTCGGCGTTTTAATTTATCTAAAACCGCTATGGTTGTATTGTTAGATGACTGTATGGACTTCTCGTGAACTGGTGGGGGGCCTTAGGCGCGCTGTTGGCTGACCGCTTTTGCTGCCGATTCTGAGGTTGGTCGCTTGAATGGATTTACTTCACAATTTTTGCCCGAATTTGTTGTATTAATTGTTTAAACTGTATCCGGCTCGAAGGACCACATGGATTGGTGATGCAGTGTAGCTTTTTACACCACAATATGTGTTGGTATAGTTGAATTAATTAAACCAGTGTTGATTTTAAGGTTTTTAGATTATATTCACACAATACATACAAATAGCACTTAAGAGTGACGTCTGCGTTGTTGGATGGTTATCGTTAACATGATTTTATGATACTGCTTACAAACTAAGTTGAAATTTTGTAGGCTATCTGCAAGTCCCGTGGGGGTGTCTAAATAGCCAATGAAACCTTCGGTAACTTTTGGCGTGGAAACTAAAATTTTGCGGTTTCTCACGAACAAGCACACTGTCGGGAAAGGTTTATTGGGGTTGCAAATACAACAGCCCTTTAGGGTAATAAAGTTATAAATTTAAGAAATGCATTGACGTGCTGGTGAATAATTTTGGCGAAACTGCACAAAACCGTGGGAACATTTTGAATTTAACTGAAACGTTGCATTCTAATCGCACAAAAATACATCTTTTTTATTATACCTGCATTAGAATTGCCGTTTAAAGCACGCCTGAGCGTGCAAAAACAGGCGATTAAAGCTCGCCGAGATTTAAAGCTTGTCAAGGAAACGACTGAATGCAACAACGGATGTGGACGCGACAAAAAAGTAAATAATTTTCGTAACTATAGTAGCAATATTATTATGGCCTCTCGATTTATCACGACAAAAATTATTTCTAAGTTTTTAGTGCGTAATTTATTTTCAGTATAATAAAAAATAGCGTAAAGTATTCGTGGATAACTGGTCTTTAAAACACTTGCTCTATTTCGAGTGTGTTTTAAAGATCTTGTTATCCACTCATACTTTAATATACTATTTTATTCATCTTAAAACTAGAGTCCAACAGATGGAAGACCAATAACAGTGAAGGACGACTGTATAAATATAATATGTGTATGCAGAGAACCGAGTATAATAGAAATAATTACATCACTATTAGATGAAGCCGAGGCCACAAAAACATTATTGAAACATCGAATAAAGGAACTGGAAGCAAGGAAGACATAAAATCAAATTAATAGATTCTATGACTTAGTATGCATCACGAACTGGAAGCTCACGGCTAAAGATAGGAAGAAATTAAAGTTAAAAACTAAACAAGCTGTGAACTTACAAAATCTGCCTAGCAGGTATTGTATAGAGTTAGGTTAAATAGACAAGATGCTTGAGGGTTACTTTTGTAAGTGATATTATAGTACCATCCACCGCTTTTTAAGAATCAAAATAGCTATTTCTTGCGGAATTGCCAGGTTGATAGTAAACGGTTCTCACTTCAAGCTCTTATTTTATCATATTTATTAAAGGAGTTAAAGGAACTCTTTAGTAAGGTTTGCTGCTGTATCTATTTATTTATTTTTCATTTACTGTAGACTATATTATTCTAAATGATGAGATAAAAGCTGTTGGTTTATGTAAACATGAAATCAAACTTAGTGCAATATTAAATAAACATATTTAATTAAAGTACAAAATATTTGAAATTGATCCATCACGCTGTGTTAGTGTAAGCTTCTAATATTTCAAATTGAACTATGACGATGAGTTCATGTATTCTCTTAGTATGTGAAATGGAACTGTGACGTTTCGAGTACCTGCAAATTGTTTTCGAACGTTCGCCGCGTCGCACGATCCATGCATGCCTACTTGTCGGTTCGCATTTCACTAGCATGTTTTAGCCCTACTCTAAGTTTACCAGGTCGGCCGTCCTGAATCACATAAAAGAGCGATGCCCGCTCAGTCGACAGACAGATTTAATCTGTTCTTTTCAGACATCCGATCCAACCCGCTCCTTTCCGCATTCAAACCAGAACCGGGGGGGCTAACTTGGGCCCTTAGTCCAAGGGGCTTTACTAGTAATCACCAGTCCCGATACCTGTCCGGTAAGACCAGAATCCTGTCCCGAACTACCCGACCAGAAACCTCCCTTTGCCTATGTTAGTAAAGCTGCAGAAGCAATTCTGTCCTATTAAATGGAAGATCTTGCCGCTGATAACTAACTACTCTGTCCTAGTAATTCTCCAGCGCAACGAAAGATCTTGCAGCTGATAACTAACTACCCTGTCGTAGTAACCCCCAGCGCAATGGAAATCTTGCCGCTTAAAAACTTGACCTGTGTAATAGCCAGTGAAACCATCCTGTTAATAAGTGATTTCTTCCGACAGCCCGCTGTAGGAGATCCGCCAGTTTGAGGTACAAAACAACCTAAATTCAGTTTAATTCGCGAGACCGCGCGTATATAAATTTTATTTACAAGCAAGCCGGGCGAGCACAGGGGAAATTCTAGTTTTGCCGACTTTATTCCAGCGCTAGTCTAGGGTGGTCACGCCCGAGCTATGAAATTAAATTAATTTCGCTAACGCGGCCGAGCGTTCGCATTTGTTCAATCTGGGGCCATTGTTACTTATCCTAGAATCATTTCAGCTTTTGCCTAATCAGGGCCAATATAAGCAAAAACTTGAGGACGACGAAGTCGAAATTGAATTATTAAATATTGTTCTGATTACAGCAATTTGAATCACAGTACTAGGGACGAATCGTTCATATCTCTTATCAGCCAGTGCAGCTCCACCAGGATAGCTCTAGATACCAGGATAATTTATAATTTGGGTTTTATTATTATTTGTTTTTGTAAATAATTTTAGGAAACATTTTATTTTGTACAACAGTTAAAGAAAATAAATATTTGTTCTTGACTCGAACTTATATCTTACCTCAGCTATGTACGAACCTTGGACAAGAGCTCAAAGTAACATTGGTCAAAATTACTTCTCGTTACAGAATCACCACGGTGAGTTTGTGTAAGATTTTAATATTTTAAATAGATTCTTGACGATGCGTCCGTGTAAGTAGTATTTATAAATTGAGCTATCAAGAAGGGTCCGTGTAAGTTTTTTGTATTTGAAATTGAGCCATCACTATTACTCTGTGTATGCTCTTAGTACAGTGAGATCATTAAAATTTATAATTACAGCATTGTATGACTTTTAAATTAAATTGGCAACACTAAAACTGTTGACAGCTTGATTTGAATTGTCAAAGTGAAGCTTCAAAATGTTTAATTTAGATCACAAAATGTGTCCTACGGAGAGTTATTTTAATACTGAACGGCAAGAAAATGGCAAATGAAAGTATTCCATACAACGCTACGTAGATGATTTTTAAAATTCATTCCCTAATTTTCCTATTGAATACCGTAAACGTCAAAATGTTTACATAAAGTCTTAATTTATACAGCGAGTCAATTGGCAGGATCCGCAATCATATAAAAAAATCCCGTCTACTTTAATTAAAAATTTAAATGATTAGTGTTTGAAATTGAACCATCACGCTGATGCTGTGTAACTAGGGTTTTTCGGTTCCGGGTACACGGACTCGGACCCGCCGCGTCCAGTTAGGAATTTCCGAACTCGATACCCGGTCTTACGACTCGGCGAGACCCGAGTCAATGTTTTTTAAAGGTTTTTGTAGTATTAGGTACCTACTTGTAAAATTGTACTTATGTTAAATGGACTTTTATGTTTTAACTTTATTATATTATATTATTATAACACACGAAGTGGTATGATCAATCATAACAAAGAAATATTTAAAACTAATAAATTTGGAAGATTACTATACTTAAATCTTGATGGGTGTTAATTTTTAAATAATAATAATGAAATTAATTGAGACAATGAGCGGTAATTTGATAGTAAGATATTAATTAAATATACAAATTTGATGGTTGCATTGAATGTTAATAAAGAAATATACGGTGCTCTCCAAGAATACTTCGACACTCAGCATCACTCCGTTTCGCTAATACAATGAAATGTCATGAACCAGTTATTTACAAAAAAAAAACTCAAAAAAAATTTTTTTTGCCGACGATATACCTTAAAAGTTGATGTTGCCTTCATTTTTGGAGGACCTATCGTATGAAAACGATCCAAGACTTCAGGAAGGTTTCTGGCGACCGGAATCGTCTACACATACGAATACACATACCCGCACAGCACGTTTAGGCACCCCCCAATACGAGGGAGGGTTCTGGTGGGCTGGGGTCTTCACCAAAAGATCCGCACAGTCGAGACGGAGATTTGGTATAGTGGGTTCATTAGTCGGTTGACACGAATTTTATAGATATTTGACTCAGAGTGGTTTTCGATATGAGGGAATTTCAACACTTCGTACACTTCGTGTCGAAGTAACAAGCCAAGGTTACAATTGACAAATGTATTTGTTATAATAATCAGAATGAATATCCTGTAATAATATAATATTTAAAATTGAAAAGAGTGTCATAAGAATAGTATCTAAGAGGAATGAAAATTTTGTTTAGGGAGTTACATAAATAAACTCATTGAAAAATGTACAATTGGTCTTGAAGTATTTAATTTTGCTTAGTAAAAACTAGAAATTATGCCTTATTTGTATAGTTGTTTGGTTGAATACAAATATTAAGGCTGTTAACAAATTTACGAGGTATAGAAATGAAAGTGAAATATTAATTTTATTGGGGCTGGATAATCTGTGAAGAGATTGACGAATACAGTGAATTACATAGAAAGAACCAGAGAACTACTGAATTGGAGAAGATTGGATTTATTAATGAACGTGACACATAATTAAAAATTTATTTTTGACATTGGTGGTTGTATGGAAGTAAGGTTATTCATCTAGAAGGAGGTTAGTAGGAGTGCTACTAGAATTGGAAGGCTTCTGAGGGGATGGCTGAGTGCAAAGGACTATCTAAGGAATAAACAAGATAATATCAGATTCATTTATAAAGCTGAAACTTACCAGGAGTCTGTTGGAGTTGAAGTTTACGTTTGATGAGGGGATTGAAGCTGGATTCAGCGGATTCTTGGAATTATTTGACAGGAACAGGCTGAAGGTATCACACAAAGTGAACATCGTGATCTCTTGAGGGAAGGAGCAGTAGTATTTGGATATTTGCAGAGTGAGCTTAAGAAGTGATAAGGTTTGTGTTAGTAATTAATATCAAAACATTTTAAATAACGAGCAATAAGGGAAAAAGTAAAATACAAAACAGTAATTATTTTAATAAATTAATTAATAATTATGTCAAAGTAAAAAATAGATTTGTCAATACCTGGTTTGAGAAGGTGTAGAAGTTGGGTTGACGTTTGATGTCATTGAATAGTTAAGAATCAATTTAAAAATTTAAACTTCAACTAATAGAGATCTGGAATTGGCGAACCACCCCTGAAATAAGAGTACTTGTTACAATTATAGTTTAACTAATGGGGCATTGTAATAATTAAGGGCAAGCTTAAAGTAAAATATTGAATACATAAATTATATGACTATTTCAAATATATGAGACAACTCCAATATATAACATAAGGTCACCCAACGTGGTGCAATTGTAACACATAATTAATGACTATGCAGCCGACGAGGAGCTAGCATAACCAAAACAATATATACTTTAACTCTACTGTATTATATTAGTATATGTGTTTTTTTAGTTTCTTATTATTTATTACGAGTATTAAGACTTTTTTCAAATAAAATTTAGACAACTAATTTTCTTTTGAGTATTCTTTTCATCTTAATGGTTAATGATTATATGTGTATGTTGTAATAATGAATTATTAATAAAACAAAAGAAAATTATATATATTAATATATTTGAACATAAAATACCAAATACACAGACCTGGGTTCGAAATCGACGGGCCCGACTGAGTTCTTCCCGGACTCGACGGGTCCGAAAAATCCGAGTCTTCCTAAACCCTATGTGTAACCTTTTGCTATTTGAAATTGAATCATCGCGATGACTTTGTGTAAGTTCTTATTCTTTGAAATTGACTTGTGACAGTGAGGCCGTGTAAGTTCTTAATGTTTGAAATGGAGCCATCACACTGACGCTGTGTAAGCGTCTAGTATTTGAAATTGAGCCATTACGATTACTTCGTGTAAGCTCTTAGTATTTGACATTGACCAGTGGCAAAGTCTGTGTAAGCTCTTAGTGTTTGAAATAAAGCCCTCAGGATGACGCTGTGTAGGCTCTAGCATTTGAAATTGAACCAGTACTCTGACGCTGTGTAAGCTCTTAGTATTTGAAGATAAGCCGTGACAGTGAGGCCGTGTACACTCTTAATGTTAGAAATAGAGCCATCACGCTAACGCTAACTCTATGCAAGCTTTAGTATTTGAAATTGAACCATCACGATGACGCTGTGTACGCTTTTGCTATTTGAAGTTGAACCATCGTGATGTATCCGTGTAAGCTCTTAGTGTTTGAAAGAGAGCCATCAGGCTGACGCTGTGTAGGCTCTAGTATTTGAAATTGAACCATCACTCTGACGCTTTGTAAGCTCTTAGTATTTGAAGTTGAGCCGTGACAGTGAGGCCGTGTACGCTTTTAATGTTAGAAATAGAGCCATCACGCTAACTCTGTGCAAGCTTTAGTATTTGAAATTGAACCATCACGATGGCGCTGTGTACGCTTTTGTTATTTGAAATTGAACCATCGCGATGTATCCGTGTAAGCTCTTAGTGTTTGAAATAGAGCCATCAGGCTGACGCTGTGTAGGCTCTAGTATTTGAAATTGAACTATCACTCTGACGCTGTGTAAGCTCTTAGTATTTGAAGTTGAGCCGTGACAGTGAGGCCGTGTACGCTCTTAATGTTAGAAATAGAGCCATCACGCTAACTCTGTGCAAGCTTTAGTATTTGAAATTGAACCATCACGATGACGCTGTGTACGCTTTTGCTATTTGAAATGTATCGCGATGTATCCGTGTAAGCTCTTAGTGTTTGAAATGGAGCCATCAGGCTGACGCTGTGTAGGCTCTAGTATTTGAAATTGAACCATCACTCTGACGCTGTGTAAGCTCTTTGTATTTGAAGTTAAGCCGTGACAGTGAGGCCGTGTACGCTCTTAATGTTAGAAATAGAGCCATCACGCTAACTCTGTGCAAGCTTTAGTATTTGAAATTGAACCATCACGATGACGCTGTGTACGCTTTTGCTATTTGAAATTGAACCATCGCGATGTATCCGTGTAAGCGCTTAGTGTTTGAAATAAAGCCATCAGGCTGACGCTGTGTAGGCTCTAGTATTTGAAATTGAACCATTACTCTGACGCTGTGTAAACTCTTTGTATTTGAAGTTAAGCCGTGACAGTGAGGCCGTGTACGCTCTTAATGTTAGAAATAGAGCCATCACGCTAACTCTGTGCAAGCTTTAGTATTTGAAATTGAACCATCACGATGACGCTGTGTACGCTTTTGTTATTTGAAATTGAACCATGGTGATGTATCCCTGTAATCTCTTAGTGTTTGAAATAGAGCCATCAGGCTGACGCTGTGTAGGCTCTAGTATTTGAAATTGAACTATCACTCTGACGCTGTGTAAGCTCTTAGTATTTGAAGTTGAGCCGTGACAGTGAGGCCGTGTAAGCTCTTAATGTTAGAAATAGAGCCATCACGCTAACTCTGTGCAAGATTTAGTATTTGAAATTGAACCATCACGATGACGCTGTGTACGCTTTTGTTATTTGAAATTGAACCATGGTGATGTATCCCTGTAATCTCTTAGTGTTTGAAATAGAGCCATCAGGCTGACGCTGTGTAGGCTCTAGTATTTGAAATTGAACTATCACTCTGACGCTGTGTAAGCTCTTAGTATTTGAAGTTGAGCCGTGACAGTGAGGCCGTGTAAGCTCTTAATGTTAGAAATAGAGCCATCACGCTAACTCTGTGCAAGATTTAGTTTTTGAAATTGAACCATCACGATGACGCTGTGTACGCTTTTGTTATTTGAAATTGAACCATCACGATGTATCCCTGTAAGCTCTTAGTGTTTGAAATAGAGCCATCAGGCTGACGCTGTGTAGGCTCTAGTATTTGAAATTGAACTATCACTCTGACGCTGTGTAAGCTCTTAGTATTTGAAGTTGAGCCGTGACAGTGAGGCCGTGTAAGCTCTTAATGTTAGAAATAGAGCCATCACGCTAACTCTGTGCAAGATTTAGTATTTGAAATTGAACCATCACGATGACGCTGTGTACGCTTTTGTTATTTGAAATTGAACCATCACGATGTATCCCTGTAAGCTCTTAGTGTTTGAAATAGAGCCATCAGGCTGACGCTGTGTAGGCTCTAGTATTTGAAATTGAACTATCACTCTGACGCTGTGTAAGCTCTTAGTATTTAAAGTTGAGCCGTGACAGTGAGGCCGTGTACGCTCTTAATGTTAGAAATAGAGCCATCACGCTAACTTTGTGCAAGCTTTAGTATTTGAAATTGAACCATCACGATGACGCTGTGTATGCTTTTGTTATTTGAAATTGAACCATCTCGATGTATCCGTGTAAGCTCTTAGTGTTTGAAATAGAGCCATCAGGCTGACGCTGTGTAGGCTCTAGTATTCGAAATTGAACTATCACTCTGACGTTGTGTAAGCTCTTAGTATTTGAAGTTGAGCCGTGACAGTGAGGCCGTGTACGCTCTTAATGTTAGAAATAGAGCCATCACGCTAACTCTGTGCAAGCTTTAGTATTTGAAATTGAACCATCACGATGACGCTGTGTACGCTTTTGTTATTTGAAATTGAACCATGGTGATGTATCCCTGTAATCTCTTAGTGTTTGAAATAGAGCCATCAGGCTGACGCTGTGTAGGCTCTAGTATTTGAAATTGATCTATCACTCCGCCACTGTGTAAGCTCTTAGTATTTGAAGTTGAGCCGTGACAGTGAGGCCGTGTAAGCTCTTAATGTTAGAAATAGAGCCATCACGCTAACTCTGTGCAAGATTTAGTATTTGAAATTGAACCATCACGATGACGCTGTGTACGCTTTTGTTATTTGAAATTGAACCATGGTGATGTATCCCTGTAATCTCTTAGTGTTTGAAATAGAGCCATCAGGCTGACGCTGTGTAGGCTCTAGTATTTGAAATTGAACTATCACTCTGACGCTGTGTAAGCTCTTAGTATTTGAAGTTGAGCCGTGACAGTGAGGCCGTGTAAGCTCTTAATGTTAGAAATAGAGCCATCACGCTAACTCTGTGCAAGATTTAGTATTTGAAATTGAACCATCACGATGACGCTGTGTACGCTTTTGTTATTTGAAATTGAACCATCACGATGTATCCCTGTAAGCTCTTAGTGTTTGAAATAGAGCCATCAGGCTGACGCTGTGTAGGCTCTAGTATTTGAAATTGAACTATCACTCTGACGCTGTGTAAGCTCTTAGTATTTAAAGTTGAGCCGTGACAGTGAGGCCGTGTACGCTCTTAATGTTAGAAATAGAGCCATCACGCTAACTTTGTGCAAGCTTTAGTATTTGAAATTGAACCATCACGATGACGCTGTGTATGCTTTTGTTATTTGAAATTGAACCATCTCGATGTATCCGTGTAAGCTCTTAGTGTTTGAAATAGAGCCATCAGGCTGACGCTGTGTAGGCTCTAGTATTTGAAATTGAACTATCACTCTGACGTTGTGTAAGCTCTTAGTATTTGAAGTTGAGCCGTGACAGTGAGGCCGTGTACGCTCTTAATGTTAGAAATAGAGCCATCACGCTAACTCTGTGCAAGCTTTAGTATTTGAAATTGAACCATCACGATGACGCTGTGTACGCTTTTGCTATTTGAAATTGAACCATCGCGATGTATCCGTGTAAGCTCTTAGTGTTTGAAATGGAGCCATCAGGCTGACGCTGTGTAGGCTCTAGTATTTGAAATTGATCTATCACTCCGACGCTGTGTAAGCTCTTAGTATTTGAAGTTGAGCCGTGACATTGGATCCGTGTAAGCTCTTAATGTTAGAAATAGAGCCATCACGCTAACTCTGTGCAAGATTTAGTATTTGAAATTGAACCATCACGATGACGCTGTGTACGCTTTTGTTATTTGAAATTGAACCATCACGATGTATCCCTGTAATCTCTTAGTGTTTGAAATAGAGCCATCAGGCTGACGCTGTGTAGGCTCTAGTATTTGAAATTGAACCATCACTCTGACGCTGTGTAAGCTCTTTGTATTTGAAGTTAAGCCGTGACAGTGAGGCCGTGTACGCTATTAATGTTAGAAATAGAGCCATCACGCTAACGCTGTGCAAGCTTTAGTATTTGAAATTGAACCATCACGATGACGCTGTGTACGCTTTTGCTATTTGAAATTGAACCATCGCGATGTATCCGTGTAAGCTCGTTTGAAATGGAGCCATCAGGCTGACGCTGTGTAGGCTCTAGTATTTGAAATTGAACTATCACTCTGACGCTGTGTAAGCTCTTGGTATTTGAAGTTGAGCCGTAACAGTGAGGCCGTGTAAGCTCTTAATGTTAGAAATAGAGCCATCACGCTAACTCTGTGCAAGATTTAGTTTTTGAAATTGAACCATCACGATGACGCTGTGTACGCTTTTGTTATTTGAAATTGAACCATCACGATGTATCCCTGTAAGCTCTTAGTGTTTGAAATAGAGCCATCAGGCTGACGCTGTGTAGGCTCTAGTATTTGAAATTGAACTATCACTCTGACGCTGTGTAAGCTCTTAGTATTTGAAGTTGAGCCGTGACAGTGAGGCCGTGTACGCTCTTAATGTTAGAAATAGAGCCATCACGCTAACTCTGTGCAAGCTTTAGTATTTGAAATTGAACCATCACGATGACGCTGTGTACGCTTTTGCTATTAGAAATTGAACCATCGCGATGTATCCGTGTAAGCGCTTAGTGTTTGAAATAGAGCCATCAGGCTGACGCTGTGTAGGCTCTAGTATTTGAAATTGAACCATTACTCTGACACTGTGTAAGCTCTTAGTATTTGAAGTTAAGCCGTGACAGTGAGGCCGTGTACGCTATTAATGTTAGAAATAGAGCCATCACGCTAACGCTGTGCAAGCTTTAGTATTTGAAATTGAACCATCACGATGACGCTGTGTACGCTTTTGCTATTTGAAATTGAACCATCGCGATGTAACCGTGTAAGCTCTTAGTGTTTGAAATAGAGCCATCAGGCTGACGCTGTGTAGGCTCTAGTATTTGAAATTAAACCATCACTCTGACGCTGTGTAAGCTCTTTGTATTTGAAGTTAAGCCGTGACAGTGAGGCCGTGTACGCTCTTAATGTTAGAAATAGAGCCATCACGCTAACTCTGTGCAAGCTTTAGTATTTGAAATTGAACCATCACGATGACGCTGTGTACGCTTTTGCTATTTGAAATTGAACCATCGCGATGTATCCGTGTAAGCGCTTAGTGTTTGAAATAAAGCCATCAGGCTGACGCTGTGTAGGCTCTAGTATTTGAAATTGAACCATTACTCTGACGCTGTGTAAACTCTTAGTATTTGAAGTTGAGCCGTGACAGTGAGGCCGTGTAAGCTCTTAATGTTAGAAATAGAGCCATCACGCTAACTCTGTGCAAGATTTAGTATTTGAAATTGAACCATCACGATGACGCTGTGTACGCTTTGTTATTTGAAATTGAACCATCACGATGTATCCCTGTAAGCTCTTAGTGTTTGAATAGAGCCATCAGGCTGACGCTGTGTAGGCTCTAGTATTTGAAATTGAACTATCACTCTGACGCTGTGTAAGCTCTTAGTATTTAAAGTTGAGCCGTGACAGTGAGGCCGTGTACGCTCTTAATGTTAGAAATAGAGCCATCACGCTAACTTTGTGCAAGCTTTAGTATTTGAAATTGAACCATCACGATGACGCTGTGTATGCTTTTGTTATTTGAAATTGAACCATCTCGATGTATCCGTGTAAGCTCTTAGTGTTTGAAATAGAGCCATCAGGCTGACGCTGTGTAGGCTCTAGTATTCGAAATTGAACTATCACTCTGACGTTGTGTAAGCTCTTAGTATTTGAAGTTGAGCCGTGACAGTGAGGCCGTGTACGCTCTTAATGTTAGAAATAGAGCCATCACGCTAACTCTGTGCAAGCTTTAGTATTGAAATTGAACCATCACGATGACGCTGTGTACGCTTTGTTATTTGAAATTGAACCATGGTGATGTATCCCTGTAATCTCTTAGTGTTTGAAATAGAGCCATCAGGCTGACGCTGTGTAGGCTCTAGTATTTGAAATTGATCTATCACTCCGCCACTGTGTAAGCTCTTAGTATTGAAGTTGAGCCGTGACAGTGAGGCCGTGTAAGCTCTTAATGTTAGAAATAGAGCCATCACGCTAACTCTGTGCAAGATTTAGTATTTGAAATTGAACCATCACGATGACGCTGTGTACGCTTTTGTTATTTGAAATTGAACCATGGTGATGTATCCTGTAATCTCTTAGTGTTTGAAATAGAGCCATCAGGCTGACGCTGTGTAGGCTCTAGTATTTGAAATTGAACTATCACTCTGACGCTGTGTAAGCTCTTAGTATTTGAAGTTGAGCCGTGACAGTGAGGCCGTGTAAGCTCTAATGTTAGAAATAGAGCCATCACGCTAACTCTGTGCAAGATTTAGTTTTTGAAATTGAACCATCACGATGACGCTGTGTAGGCTTTTGTTATTTAAAATTGAACCATCACGATGTATCCCTGTAAGCTCTTAGTGTTTGAATAGAGCCATCAGGCTGACGCTGTGTAGGCTCTAGTATTTGAAATTGAACCATCACTCTGACGCTGTGTAAGCTCTTTGTATTTGAAGTTAAGCCGTGACAGTGAGGCCGTGTACGCTATTAATGTTAGAAATAGAGCCATCACGCTAACGCTGTGCAAGCTTTAGTATTTGAATTGAACCATCACGATGACGCTGTGTACGCTTTTGCTATTTGAAATTGAACCATCGCGATGTATCCGTGTAAGCGCTTAGTGTTTGAAATAAAGCCATCAGGCTGACGCTGTGTAGGCTCTAGTATTTGAAATTGAACCATTACTCTGACGCTGTGTAAGCTCTTTGTATTTGAAGTTAAGCCGTGACAGTGAGGCCGTGTACGCTCTTAATGTTAGAAATAGAGCCATCACGCTAACTCTGTGCAAGATTTGGTATTTGAAATGAACCATCACGATGACGCTGTGTACGCTTTTGTTATTTGAAATTGAACCATCACGATGTATCCCTGTAATCTCTTAGTGTTTGAAATAGAGCCATCAGGCTGACGCTGTGTAGGCTCTAGTATTTGAAATTGAACCATCACTCTGACGCTGTGTAAGCTCTTTGTATTTGAAGTTAAGCCGTGACAGTGAGGCCGTGTACGCTATTAATGTTAGAAATAGAGCCATCACGCTAACGCTGTGCAAGCTTTAGAATTTGAAATTGAACCATCACGATGACGCTGTGTACGCTTTTGCTATTTGAAATTGAACCATCGCGATGTATCCGTGTAAGCTCGTTGAAATGGAGCCATCAGGCTGACGCTGTGTAGGCTCTAGTATTTGAAATTGAACTATCACTCTGACGCTGTGTAAGCTCTTAGTATTTGAAGTTGAGCCGTGACAGTGAGGCCGTGTAAGCTCTTAATGTTAGAAATAGAGCCATCACGCTAACTCTGTGCAAGATTTAGTTTTTGAAATTGACCATCACGATGACGCTGTGTACGCTTTTGTTATTTAAAATTGAACCATCACGATGTATCCCTGTAAGCTCTTAGTGTTTGAAATAGAGCCATCAGGCTGACGCTGTGTAGGCTCTAGTATTTGAAATTGAACTATCACTCTGACGCTGTGTAAGCTCTTAGTATTTGAAGTTGAGCCGTGACAGTGAGGCCGTGTACGCTCTTAATGTTAGAAATAGAGCCATCACGCTAACTCTGTGCAAGCTTTAGTATTTGAAATTGAACCATCACGATGACGCTGTGTACGCTTTTGCTATTTGAAATTGAACCATCGCGATGTAACCGTGTAAGCTCTTAGTGTTGAAATAGAGCCATCAGGCTGACGCTGTGTAGGCTCTAGTATTTGAAATTGAACCATCACTCTGACGCTGTGTAAGCTCTTTGTATTTGAAGTTAAGCCGTGACAGTGAGGCCGTGTACGCTATTAATGTTAGAAATAGAGCCATCACGCTAACGCTGTGCAAGCTTTAGTATTTGAAATTGAACCATCACGATGACGCTGTGTACGCTTTGCTATTTGAAATTGACCCATCGCGATGTATCCGTGTAGCTCGTTTGAAATGGAGCCATCAGGCTGACGTGTGTAGGCTCTAGTATTTGAAATTGAACTATCACTCTGACGCTGTGTAAGCTCTTCGTATTTGAAGTTGAGCCGTGACAGTAAGGCCGTGTAAGCTCTTAATGTTAGAATAGAGCAATCACGCTAACTCTGTGCAAGATTTAGTTTTTGAAATTGAACCATCACGATGACGCTGTGTACGCTTTTGTTATTTTGAAATTGAACCATCACGATGTATCCCTGTAAGCTCTTAGTGTTTGAATAGAGCCATCAGGCTGACGCTGTGTAGGCTCTAGTATTTGAATTGAATCATCACTCTGACGCTGTGTAAGCTCTTTGTATTTGAAGTTAAGCCGTGACAGTGAGGCCGTGTACGCTATTAATGTTAGAAATAGAGCCATCACGCTAACGCTGTGCAAGCTTTAGTATTTGAAATTGAACCATCACGATGACGCTGTGTACGCTTTTGCTATTTGAAATTGAACCATCGCGATGTATCCGTGTAAGCTCGTTTTGAAATGGAGCCATCAGGCTGACGCTGTGTAGGCTCTAGTATTTGAAATTGAACTATCACTTTGACGCTGTGTAAGCTCTTAGTATTTGAAGTTGAGCCGTGACAGTAAGGCCGTGTAAGCTCTTAATGTTAGAAATAGAGCCATCACGCTAACTCTGTGCAAGATTTAGTTTTTGAAATTGAACCATCACGATGACGCTGTGTACGCTTTTGTTATTTGAAATTGAACCATCACGATGTATCCCTGTAAGCTCTTAGTGTTTGAAATAGAGCCATCAGGCTGACGCTGTGTAGGCTCTAGTATTTGAAATTGAACCATCACGATAACGCTGTGTACGCTTTTGCTATTTGAAATTGAACCATCGCGATGTATCCGTGTAAGCGCTTAGTGTTTGAAATAGAGCCATCAGGCTGACGCTGTGTAGGCTCTAGTATTTGAAATTGAACCATTACTCTGACACTGTGTAAGCTCTTAGTATTTGAAGTTAAGCCGTGACAGTGAGGCCGTGTACGCTATTAATGTTAGAATAAAGCCATCACGCTAACGCTGTGCAAGCTTAGTATTTGAAATTGAACCATCACGATGACGCTGTGTACGCTTTTGCTATTTGAAATTGAACCATCGCGATGTAACCGTGTAAGCTCTTAGTGTTTGAAATAGAGCCATCAGGCTGACGCTGTGTAGGCTCTAGTATTTGAAATTGGAACCATCACTCTGACGCTGTGTAAGGTCTTTGTATTTGAAGTTAAGCCGTGACAGTGAGGCCGTGTACGCTATTAATGTAGAAATAGAGCCATCACGCTAACGCTGTGCAAGCTTTAGTATTTGAAATTGAACCATCACGATGACGCTGTGTACGCTTTTGCTATTTGAAATTGAACCATCGCGATGTATCCGTGTAAGCTCGTTTGAAATGGAGCCATCAGGCTGACGCTTGTGTAGGCTCTAGTATTTGAAATTGAATCATCACCCCCGACGCTGTGTAAGCTCTTAGTATTTGAAGTTGAGCGTGACAGTAAGGCCGTGTAAGCTCTTAATGTTAGAAATAGAGCCATCACGCTAACTCTGTGCAAGATTTAGTTTTGAAATTGAACCATCACGATGACGCTGTGTACGCTTTTGTTATTTGAAATTGAACCATCAC